>VDFB02047230.1:97931258-97998063 GCA_007258455.2 Sequoia sempervirens | reverse complement strand
CTGACATAAACAACAGCAATTTGTGTGTGTCCCTCTTTTGAACCCCTTAATCTCAACCATTTTCAAAATAAATTAGTAGTTTAGAAAGTAGACTCGGAGCACTGCGGTCCTTGTTTTTGTTCCATCAAAAATTTTTGAGTGTAGCTATCCTCAATTTTCACGCCCAAGGTCGGTGATTTCCTCGATTTCTCGTAAAAGTGGCCAGTTAAGCCCCTTTTTTTGGGAACCATCTTGGTGCACTTACCCGCTAATTAAATAAAGATTTTGATTTATTTAATTAAAGGGGATGATGTTAGATTAAATCAAATAAGGTTTTAATTTATTTAATTTAATGGATAGACTTTAGAGATTTAATCAAATAAATTGATTATTTAATTAAATAGGGATAATTAGATCAGGTAGGTTGATTTAATTAACAAAAAGAATTGACTTAATCAGATAAAATGATTTATTTAATTAAGAGACAAATAGTGATGAATTTAATCAGATAAGGGAATTTGATTAAACAGTTAGACCAAGGGATGATTCCAGAAGAAACGATGGTAGTAAGTCAGGATCAGATGCACGATGTTAATCGATATATTTCGCGTGTCTACACTTACACAAGAAGATGCAGATGAAACTTTCATCCCATTCTTCCAATGATTTAGAAGTATTGCAAGTCATTACCATATTGACATACCTTAGAAAGAAAAGGTCAAC
Source organism: Sequoia sempervirens (assembly GCA_007258455.2). Classification (NCBI taxonomy): domain Eukaryota; kingdom Viridiplantae; phylum Streptophyta; class Pinopsida; order Cupressales; family Cupressaceae; genus Sequoia; species Sequoia sempervirens. The sequence continues at coordinate 97,997,361 of VDFB02047230.1, read as the reverse complement.
ATGTTTGTTCAAATACTCCTAGGCCCATTGAAATACGAATTCAAGCTCATTGTTGCACAACCTTCATAGACCTAGTTGAAAAGGGTGTCCAGGTTGAGAAAGCTCCCATTGTTAAAGGATAACTAAAATATGGCCCTAAAAACACAAACGCAAACCCATCCATGGACAAAAATAAGTATTGGGTCAAAAATAAACATATTACCAATGATGGTGTTGTTGATGCCAAGGCTATAAATACAATGGGTCAAGTAATTACTCTTAAAGGGGTTCAACCACAAAAGAAACCAACAATTATACTGACACCCCTCACCAATGTCATTCAAAAAAACTAAAATGGTCAAAATAGTCAAAGTCAAGGACAACCCTGCTAGATAAGACAATTCCTGAAAAGATGAACTACACTACTTTGGGATAACCAATTGAGGATGTCCTAAAGAAGCTCCTTCAAAATGGTCTCATCACACTTGAGGACCCTAAACGGTATGACCCAGGACAGTTTAAACCATCATGGTGGGATGATAATGCTTTCTATGATTACCACTACGCTAAAGGGCATAAGATAATCTCTTGTTGACAACTAAGAAATATTGTGCAAGACCTTATTGAAAATAAAACAATTGAATTGGGTGGGCCATAATTTCCATCAAATGCAGACCATACTATTCACAAAAACCCACTGTAATACCACGGTTCAAATAAAGCCTCAACGTCAGGTCCTAAGACAAATAATAATAAAGCCAATTACACCTGCACCACATACGACTATTTTGGTGGACCTATTATTAACAATGTCTGAACTGATGATGAATGTGTCAATACCATCACTATCAAAAGAGCACCTGAATGTAACACTACTACTCATAGTGGAAAGGTTACCATAGTCGGTCCACCTCCTCGACAGTCAAAAATAAAAATACCTGGTCAATCTGCTAAACAATCACAATCTGGCTTATCCACAAAGCATTGGCAACCTAAGAGTCAGTTTCATCTTATTGATCAATTGGGTAAAACCCTTGTGAAAATTTCCATACTTGAACTACTTTGCATTTTTCCTACACATAAGGCTATACTTGAAAAAACCTTGCAAGAGTCCTCTGTCCCTCAAGACATTGATGTCAACTAGTTTGAAGACATGGTGGGATACCTCACTACACCTCATCATGTAACATTTTCTAATCAATATTATTCATCACCCAAGACCAATCATAACGATGCATTACACATTGAAGATTTATCCATAAGCACAAGGTCAGATGAGTTTTAGTAGATGGTGGAGCAGGATTCAACATATGCTCCTTAAAACTGGTTAAGGCTCTAGGATTTTCTGATGCTTGCGTAGATACTACAAAAAACATAGTCATAAAAGCATATGATGATGAAGAACGTTCCTCTTGAGGTGTGATCACTCTTCCTATGAGAGTTTGGTTGGTCATAGTAGAAACAACTTTCCAAGTCCTAGATCTTTAATTACCTTATAACATCTTGCTTGGCCGACATTGGATTCATTCCCTAAAAGCCGTTCCCTCCTTGTACCACCAATGCCTGAAATTTCCCTTTGACGACATAGAAATAACCATATATGGAGACCCTGATCCTTTTTCAATATTGCACCAATCTAAGGGGTATTTTTGAACATCATGTTCCCATCAACTGAGAAGCTCCAAGCTCTTTTTCTTCCAAATTCATTGACCCATCCACACTCACATCATCATCCACTTCCACCTCTTCCACATCTTCTGCCACATCATCATCTTCCTCGCTTCCTAAGGTTGAGTCCAATGTCAAGATCCAGGACCTAGGCTATGGAGAATTCAAACTGAGTACAACATATTACATCAAAAAAATACCCAAGTCTCCTAAGGTCTATGGTCGGTCATGCTTTAGAATGGAACCTAAAGAAATTTTTAAAGTCCCACCAAATTTTTTTTTCATAAAATGGGGAGACATGATCAACGAAGACATTATCGACATATTAGGATGGATTTACAAAGAAATATAAGACTTACCCCCATTACCAGTTAAGATATATGGAAAAGGCTATGATGCTACTAGTGGCCTTGGAAAGAATAAAACAGGGATGCGAGAAACTTTAATGTCATTCAAAAGATCAAAGTATCTTGGGTTAGGGTATGGTCCACCCGAAAATGATGATCGACGTACAAATGGACTTTCGAGTGAGAGTGAATGCTTTAGAAAGTGTCAAGACTATTGAGGAATTCATTACTGAAACCAACTCCTAGGAGTGGGAATTTGTCTCCTAGAGATCCCTAAGTGACTGTTGTCTTGATGATTTATTCCTTGAACTTGGAGAACTTACCTCTGAACAAAGATTTTGGAAAAAATTTAAAATTGATCCAGCCTCTGATAATGAAAATCCTAAGATCCCAAAGAAACAAGAAAATTGGGATAGGCTCTTTTTCCCAAGGAACAATGACAAGCCAAAATCCTCCTCTAATCCCATTAACCCTCATCCTAATATGCCTGTCCAGCCATCTAAACCTAATGACCATCAATCGGATTCATCTAAATCACCACATGAAATTTCCAACCATGACTCCAATCCCTTCGTCCCCTACTTTGCTGAGTATGAAACAAGTGAAGGAGAATATTGGATAGAGTCTGATTGGGAATTGGATGATGACAACTTCATTTCCAATTTCTTTGAATCCATCTTCATGCTTTCCGCGTCCTCCCCACAATTCACCAATATTGATGATGGCATCCCTTTAGTCTACCCACAACTAATCAATTGGGACCAACAAGGCCCGCCAGTCATGGACATATTTCAAAATGATGAGGCCATCGCTTAATTTATGGGACTACATGAGGGAATACCCAGTGGTGATCACAAGGCTGGATTTTCTATTGACCTAGATTGTGTAGCTTACTTCAGGGAGACTGCTATGTCCTTTAGTCACAAAATGAAAAGTAAAAATAAAACAAAAAATGACACGTCTTTAGGTGAAAATTGAAAGGCACCTTCTGACAATAAAAAAGTAAAAATAAAGGATGTATCTGTGGGTGAAAACCTCTCTAAGGAACCCAAAGATGGAGGATTGGACTTTCTTTTCATGAATTAAGAGAAATGAGCAATGCTCATAGAGGAAACCATGGAAGTAAACATATCTACAACAAAATATCCTAAAATGGTCCTCTTTGTGGCATCCCTAACATAAGAAGAGAAACCTAAGTTCCACAAATTATTTTTAGAGTGCAAAATTAATTTTGCATGGTCATATGTCAATATGCCTGGGTTGGATCTAGAATTGGTTTTGCACCATTTTCCACTACTTCCAAACACTAAACTAGTAAAATAGAAGTTGCATAAAATGCATCCTCAAATTACCTTGTTAGTCAAGGCTGAACTGAAGAAATTGCTAGATGTGGGATTCATACGGTCTATCGACTATGCTAAATGGATATCCAATCTTGTACTGATAACAAAGCCAAATGGTCAAATCCGTGTCTGCAAAATTTTAGAGACTTAATTAAAGCATGTCCAAAAGATGGCTTCCCATTTCCAAACATAGATATCATAGTGGACCTTACAATGAGATATGAGATACTGTCCCTCATGGATGGTTTCTTGGGTTACAATCAAATCTGTATTACCCCCGAAGACCAACATAAAATAGAATTCACTTCTCCTTGGGGTACATACTGCTCAAATGTCATGCCTTTTGGTCTTAAGAATGTAGGCGACACATATCAGAGAGCTATGACAATGATATTTCATGTCATGATGCACAAGATAATGGAAGAATACGTGAATGAACTTTTGGCTAAATATTTGACAAGAAAAGATCTTTAGCTTGACATATAGAAAACTTTTGGGTACATAGTTTCTCAAAGAGTCATTAAAGTTGATCTAGCTAAAATGAAATCCATATTAGAAATGCCTCCTCCCAAATGAATAAGTGAACTCAAGACATTACAAGGCATGTTACAATCTATCTGATGCTTCATAGAACAATTGGCTAACAAGTGTCAACCATTTCAGTATCTTCTGCGCAAGAGTATCCCCTTTGTGTGGAAAGATAAATGTCAGAAGGCATTTTAACTAATAAAAGACTATCTCTTGTGACCACCTATTTTAATCCCACCAATTGAAGGGAAGCCTTTGATCTTATACATTTCGACAAATTCAACACTGGGGGAATTACTCGCACAAAATGAGCATGATGAGAAGGAAAGGGCCATATATTATAGTAGTCAGACACTGGTCGGATATGAGCTGGATTACACATCAATTGAACATGCTTGCTTTGCAGTGGTCTTTGCTTCTTAGAAGCTAAGACACTATATGTTGAATCATAGGACACAGTTGGTAGCCAAGATTCGCCACCTAAAATATCTCTTGAGTTGCGCAATATTGACGGGACGTTTAGAAAAATGGGTCATGATTTTGAGTGAATATGACATCCAATATGTAGAACAAAAGGCTATAAAGGGACAAGTGATAGCACACCAATTGGCTAATGCACCTATATAAAGTGATCATCCATTAGTAGCAGATTTCCCAGATGATTCCATATTTCATATAGAACCTAAGTCACCTTGGAGGCTATATTTTGATGGGTCTCATACTAGTCATGGATCGGGGGCAAGAATATTATTTGTCACTCCACAAGGAGATTCCATCCCTAAGTATTTCCGCATAGCTTTTCCATGTAGAAATAATGTGGCATAATACAAGGCACTTGTGACATGACTTAGAATGGCCATAAAATTGGAAATCATGACACTTCATGTTTATGGAGACTCTTAGCTATTCATCAACCAAGTTAATGATGACTATGACACCAAGGATGAGAAATTAATGCCTTACAAATGAATGGTTGAAAACTTTCATACATATAATTTCCACATGGTGACTTTTGAACAAGTTTCAAGAGCACAAAATAAGGCAAGAGATGCAATGGATACGATTGGTTTTCTCATAGACATTCCAAGCAATATGCCTCAATTGGAGTTCTTGGTAGAACAACTTTTAGTCCCCGCATATGATATTCCTGAAGCAGAGATGGTCTATGAGCTTGTTGGTCCCAATTCTCCTTGGTATCAAGACATTTATGACTATCTCAAGTCCCAAACCCTTCCCCCCAACTTATCCAACAACCAACAAAAGTATTTTAACCGAAAAGCTGCCTGATACACCATCTTCAGTGACACCCTCTGCCACCTTAGATTTGATGACACCCTCCTTTGATGTATTGACACTAATGAAGCACACACAACCTTACACAAAGTACATGAGGGTATATGTGGGTCTCATTTGAGTGGTCCTACTCTGGCCAAGAAGATAATGAGACTTGGGTATTACTGGCCAACCATTGAAAAAGATGAGCTTGAGTTTTTCAAGATTTGTTGCCAATGTCAGATACATAGTGATTTAATTCATGCTCTAGTACAAGAACTCTAGCCTATTACATCTCTGTGGTCCTTCACACAATGGGGACTCGACCTTGTGGGAAAAATACACCCTACATCTTCCAATGGCCACAAATTGATTATCATTGCCACTGAGTACTTTACTAAATGGATCAAAGCCATCCCCCTTACATACATAACTGGGAAACAAATTTTCAAATTCATTCTTAATTACACCAATAGCCTGTATGGTATTCCATAGTCCATCATCATAGACAACGAATGTACTTTCAAAAATTAAGACGTTCATGAGTTATGTGAGAAATTCCATACCCAACATCATTTTTCCACACCATATTACCCACAAAGAAATGGTCAAGCTAAGGCATCCAATAAAATTGTCCTCAAAATTCTTAAAAAGATTGTTAATGACACTGGCCATGACTGGCACATCCAATTTGGCCCTGCTTTGTGTGCTTACCACACCATCATTCACATGCCTACATGAGCCACTCCATTCACCCTGGTCTTTTGAACTGAAGCCATATTTCCCATCGAGGTTGAAATTCCATCCTTACGAGTCTCCCTGAAGGGTTTGGTAGATGATGAAGAATACAAACAATCATGACTACACGAGTTGGAGATGTTAGAGGAAAGAAGACATAATTCCTTGAACTATTTACAGGAATATCAAAACTATCTATTTCATAGTTACAACAAGAGAGTCATGGTTAGGAAGTTTGACATTGGTGATTTAGTCCTCATGCAAAATCCTAAGAATTATGCTAACAAAGAAAAACCTGGCAAGTTCAAACCAAATTGGTTGGGTCCTTACATCATCATATCCTCTTTCAGTTTTGGAGCATATCAGTTAGCTACTTTAGATGGTGAAATTTTGATAGAGCCGATCAACAGTCTGCACCTTTGAAAGTTCTATGCATACCATCAGAAATTCAGGCTAAATACCTTAAAAATACAAAAAAAAAATTGAAAAAATATAAAAAATTGTCACTGTGATGAAAACTTGGTGACAAAAAAAATAAAAAAATGATAAAAATAGTAAAGAGAAATAATTCATCCAATAGTGAAAACCTGGTAAACAGGCGCTTTGGATAAGTACCATGGTGAAAACCTGGAAAACAGGTGCCATGTGTAGTTATTCATTGCTCAGCCATCTACTATCACTCTGTCTTCCTTAGTCCATAATAAACTCACCTTTCTGACATCACCTTGCCACCCATCACAAAATCCCTGATATTTTCTCCAATGGATGATAATGATTGGCTAGTCTTGGACCTGACTAGGGAAAAATCTCTATTACCTGATTGTACTGGGTATCACACATGGTCCTGTCACTCAAAAAAGTCCTAAAAAAGACAAAAAATTCATAAAATGTCTTGAAAAAAAGATATAAAAATCATAAAATATCCTCGAAAAAGACAAAAAAATCACAAAATGTCTTAAAAAAGATAAAAAAATCATAAAATATCTTGAACAAAAGACAAAAACATCATAAAATGTCTTGAAAAAGACCTAAAAATTGAAAAATGTCTTGAAAAATAAGACCTAAAAATTGAAAAAGGTCCTAAAAAAGGACCTAGTAATCGGAAAACATCCTGAGGAAAAACACAAAAAAAAAAATCTCGAAAACACAAAAATAGATTCATTTCTTGACAAGTCCATCGAGTCATTCAGTCTTTTTCATTTGTACAAACTACGTTGTCTCTGTGCATTTTCTACATAGGAAAGGCTCGTCATTGGGCCCCTGAGACATTAGGTCACCCTTTTAGGTTTGTCAAAATAAAAATCATGACTCAATCTTTGGTCATCAAGAAAAATTCATTGGTCGTGTTGAACTACGAGGTCTCTGAGTGTATGACATAGGAAAGGCCATCAATCGATGAGCCCTTGAGGCCACACTAGGTCAGTCCATTAGGGTTCATGGCACTACACTGGGACACACGTCAAAATGTCTCCAAGTCAAACAAGTTATTTCCAAAGAGACAAACTTCTAAAACAAACTCTGGCAATTCTTTAATAAAAACATCATACAAATCAACATGTTAACATTGACATGTAGTCAAACTTAGTCAACTTCAAATCAACTTCAATCAAAACAAGTCAAATCAGCATAACCAGTCAAACTATCAACTCTTGGTCATTTTTCAAATGTGTCCTTCTGAAGGATTGCCTTCATCATTTATTTATACCTTAGGATGTGTCTTTCCTAGGTATTGTCACCATCATATGACATTTTGAGGGATCCTCTTGACATTTGAGGATTGATCCTCTTGACATCAACATTATTCAGGATGTGTCCTTCCTGAGTTTGGAAAACTTTGATAATCGACACTTAGAAATTGTCAAAACATGATATCTTGGCATCTCGACATCGTAAAACTTGAAATCTTGACATAAAAACACTTGACATTTAGACACACTTGGCAAACATTTGGAAAAAATTATCTTGGCATGTTGTCCTTTGATCTTTCATCCTAGTACTAGTTTCTCTGCGATGTCCTGAAAATAGGATTTAGAGAAGTAGCGACGTACCATGATGATTGTCGTGTCTTGTCTTTTTGGAAATAATATTGCTAGTTCCTCAAGGATATCCTAACAACAAGATTTAGAGGAGCAATGACGTTTCATGACTTGTTTTTTCTTGTATTTTTATGCTTGTGGTTGGTTGTGACAAAAAGATTGGGGCAATTGCGCTGTTAGTATGAGTCATGATCATCCTTGTCTCATGTGATGGTACGACATTGCACACCTTGATCTATGTGATATCATGGTGTTTGTTAGCCATTACAATAATCCCCCCAATGATGATTAAGATAAATAATTAGTAATGTCCTATGGTAATATGTTGAAGGATCTGGTCTCCACAGTAACATTCACCTTCTTTTGTCTTATCATCCCGTCTTGTCCATCACACGATGATATCCTGTGACATACAAAAACATAAGCGCATACATGATCATGTAGGAATTGAATTAGGTCCATACATTGCATCACATATTACATTGTCCATACATATATAATCTTGCATCAACATACATAATCATAAACATGGCATCCATTAAAATGAAACATTATGCATCCATATCAATCATCAGTAGAACATAACATCATCATAAATAAACATCACATTATCATGGCATCACATCATAAATAATCATCATAAATGCATACATGGCATAACATATAAATGACATCATCATAGGAATCAGAAATACACAAATCACAATCAAATAGACATCACATACTCATCATAACTGCATCATCATAAGTAATAATCAAATAAGCATCCATCTAATGCATCATCACATAACATAAAACATATAGGCCACATCCAAAACTGCATCATATATATATCATCTCAAAAAATATAATGTCTCAGGATAAAGTCATGAGATATCCCAAAAATGGAGGTCGTAGGCTCGATAGTCAATATTTAAAGTGTCATAACATAACTATCTGAAACATGAATGTCAAGAAAGTATGCATGTCAAATACCCCTAGGAGGTTCTCTCCTCATCCCCTCATGGAGAATAATGTGGTGACTGGTGACCTGAACCCGACACTGGCATAACCTATGAAGCCATGGCAACCTATGTCTATGAAGCCGATGGTACTTTCACTGATGGCATCATCTCAACTGTAACATGCATCTAGGATGACACTGCTGCCTGAGTCTAAGAAGCTGAAGGGTCTATCAATAGAGGTTGGATATGAGATGATCTATGCTATGACATAAAGAACCTGTGGCAACGACCTGATCTATTACTCGAGGTATGTCTATGGGAGTGGCTAGACCTATGACCCGATGAATGGCCTGAGGAGGTAGATTCCCTTGCACTGCTCTGACTCCTGCTGCTGCTGCCACTCCCTGACCTACTACCACTTCTTGTCCTTGTCTGTGACTATTTCAAGGTAGGATCTCACCTTTTGGGTGGCATCGCCCACTCATATAATAATTTGTACCATCTTAGATGGGTGGTCACCCTAGCCAACTCTTGCACTAAGTCACCTGATGGTCCTGAGCATAACTTTGCAAACTCTATGCACTGTTGAGCTGACTCCTACTGACGGATCACTTCATGATGTTGCTCTAACCTAACCACCTCCAGCTCTACCTACAAGGCCTTGACCTATGTTTTAATCTCATCTATCCTCCTCTGCAGGTGTGCCACTCATTGATCTATTGTCACATCATTAGGCAGTGGTGGTCCCGTGGGTGCCTCATCATCTCCCTCTATCATCTGCCACCTTAGGAGCAGCTCCATCTCATCTATAACCTCATCATCATCTCCCATCTCCTCATCATCCTCCACATCCTGCTCTCCCTTGACAACTCCCTCGCTGGCGACCCCTCCTTCACTGCATGCTCATCTTGTGTGGCCTCCTCCTCCACTACATGCTCCTCCTCTCTCTCCCACTCCTCATGCCTTGACTCCTATCTCCCATCCTCAGCTGCCTCAAGGATTAGTACCAAGGGCACTTGGTCCACATGTTGTCTCACCCTCCTGGCCTGCCTCCTCCTCCCTCCATCTCCCCCATCATCTCCATCATCTCCATCTCTCCCTCCTACCCTACCTCTGTCTCTCCCCCAACCTCTGTCTCTCCTTTGTCTCTGGTTCTACGTCCCCGACCAACTCGTTGCACACGTGGTATGACTGATCTCTTATCAACGGGAGCTAGTCCATCTAGATATGTCAAAGGGATTGTCGTATGAGTCTGCCACCATAAATCATAATCTATCGTGGTCCCTAGATCTACAACCCCTCTACTCCATCCCCATAGCTGGGCTACTATCCCATCAATTTGTGGCTCGATGAATGGCACTGATATCAGTGGACCCTATACTGACTCTCTGGATGACCTGGCATACTTGGCTATACCCATAGGAACACCCTATTGCTCACTGAACTGTTGTAGTACCCTATGAGGCAGGTACATCTCAATAATCAACTAACTCTGCATAGTCTGGCCAATCAAGTATCTGAACTGCCTACAAAAACTAAGGTGATCGGTGTAGACACTAAAATTGGGTCTAAGCCCGCGACTTTAATTTCTTCATAATATATATTTTCATGGTCATGATTAAATAATGTTAATTATTTAATTATTATCTAATGTCCTTTATTTCTCTATTAATTAAATAAAATCAATTATTTAATTGATTCACTTTAACATTTATTCAACTATTAATTAAATAATCTTAATTATTTAATTAATTCATATTGTCTTTATTCAAATCCTGATTAATTAAATAAACGTTCTTTATTTAATTACACCACTAATTAACTTTATCCTCTTTCTTAAATTAAATAAATTCTTATTTAATTTACCTTTACCATATTTTTAACTATAATTAAATAAATACTTTAATTATTTAATTATTCATTTAACCTTTTCTTTACTCAATTAAATAAATCTTATTTATTTAATTAATCCCTAAATGTCAAATCTTGAATTAAATAATCATTTAATTCATAAAATTCTACTTATAACATATTCCTCTATATTTAGATAACTGTTTAAGTTATCTAGCTATTCATTCTCACTTGACTTGAGATCCATTTAAATCGGTTAGCTATCTCTTGATTTAATGTCTGAGTGTCTTTAAAGAATAAACTCTTTGTCACAACTAGTAATTTATCCAATTCTACTTCATATGCATGTACATGCTTATTAATTAAATATCTTTATTTAATTAATTAAATTTTGTGTGAGCGTTCGAACAAAACGTTGCTTTTAATCTATCTTTATGCTTGTCATGCAAACATTATTCTTCTATTTTCGAATACCAAACTCGAATATTAAATCATTATTTAATCTTTATCTCTATCTTCTAGTTTTTATCACTCATGTTAGTACTAACAGTTATCATAATGCATGTCGAATTTTTTTATCTTAATCGTTCGTTGATCTTTTCATCCTAGCCTATCATTCAAATGATCAATTTTCAATAAATTGACCTGAATCTCATTATTTCAATCTCTCTCAAAATCTTATGAATTTTGGAAGCATATCTATTATTTGAATCTTCGATGTTTTGCTAAATCACTATCACAGGCTATAATTGCATAGAGAAATATGAGGGAAATTATACTACAACTATGAAATGGAGAAGGGAAATCGATGTCATACATGGAACTACGTAGATATTGGGTGAGATTGTTCAGTTTATTTATGTTTCACTTTCCTTTGTTCTTTGTTGTTTAGCTTAGTTTGCATTAGAGTTTTATTGCATTGTTGTTTGATTTTAACCTTTCAATGTATTTCATGATGTTACATTTGGCGAACCTAACGTGAAGACACCATTCTCGCGAGTCCATAGACTTTTATTCAATTTTTGCAAGTATCGTATAGAACAATGCATCTAGTAGAAAAAATGATGCAAATGATTATACTAACTGCATCTGATGAAGAAAATGATGCATCAGGAAAATTTTGATGCATCCATGAATTTTCATGATGCAATTGACTAGTGGAAATCCACGATGTATCTGCCACTTTAAATGATGCATTTGACTGGTGAAATTTATGGGTTTGCTTTCCAATTTACAACTTTCTTGTGTGTTTTTGTTTTAGCTAATGTTTGGTTTGCAGCGTGTGTTTGGGAGTTAACATAGTGTTTGCAAGACATTAGCGTAGAAGACAAGTTTTCAAAACCTCTCTTGTAGGACGGTCGTCAAAGATAAATTGAAAAACTACTAATGAATTTTCTGCAGGACGTGTGTCGAAGACCTTTTCTTGAAACAAATTGTTTGGTAGATTAGAAAATTGTCATTTGGGTTTAAAATGTACTACTGTCTACTATGTTTGGTGCTAAAGCATGCTTTGTTATTACCCTCATGATTTGGTATATTGATGTATCCTCTCCCCTTGCACATTCATGCGATCCTGGGTGCAAGAGAGCTGGTTATTGACTCTAGAAATTGGGCCTATCTTGGTGGGAAAAAGTACTCACCCCAAGATGACTCAGACTTGTAGCACCCTGAACCTAAGGGACTTCCAGTTGGTATAGAAAAGTGGGTTCTTTGGGAAAGCCCAAGAATCACAAGTATTGTTCCAATGAGAAGGGAAGCAATGGTCTCTCGCCGCATGGATGATACCCCACGAATGGAATGCCTGAATTAAAAACCCTTGTTTGTAGTGTCCAAAATCCATTTAGTTACTAGTACAATAGGTCAGACCTATGAAGTCATCTCACATTTTTACGGTTCATGTGTAGAGATGAAAATATGCCATGGGAGTTTAATGGGTACTATAGGTTGGCTACCCCGAATGAAGTGTTGAGCCATGGAGGGGAGCCAGTGGGGTCAAGCTACTAGTCATCTGCCTTGAATAAGAATAGCTAGGGAAACCCAAGTGAGAACTCAATAAATACTGTCCTACACAGCCTAGGATGTGCTTGTCTGTTATCGAATTAAATGTTCTTTGTGTCAAAATCAAACTGAAAATACATTATCTTTTGATTGTCTTTGTTTGCCAAAAATTGATCATGAAACAGAGTCAATTTACATTATCATTCATTGGAAAACCACAACTATTCACCTGAAAGTTGCAACTGTTACTTCGAGTCACATCTATTTAAAATATAGTCGCATCTGTCAGAAACTAAGTCCAATTTTCTTAGAGTCACTTCTATTTAAATTTGATTCGAGTCTATCAAAAAATCTTGCATATGTTTAGTATTAAACCACATTTTATAAGTTAGTTGCATCTATCATAGCCTTTGTTACTGGAAAACTGCAATTGATACTTTTTGTGACGCATTTGAATAGGTGAGTTGCATCAGCAGTCTGGAATGACGCATATACCCCTATCACAGAAACAACCTTCTTTCATCGGTACACAGTTAGAATTTAGAAAAGCACACTTGATTAGTACAGAGTCGCAATTGAAACCCTAAGTCACATTTGTTGTAAAAAAAACTGCATTTGTCTGATACCCAAGTTTGAATTTACCAGAAAACTACAACTAAGAAAGAAAATTGCAATTGTGAAATTTTGCAACGCATCTGCCTGAGTATTAGAAAACCAGAATTTACTATCACAAACCAAGAAAAAATAGTCAAAATAGTATCCAACTTATCCTTTTTCATTGATTCTTGGAAAGAAACTAGAAAGTTCACTCAAAACTTGCATGATTACACACTTTAGGAATCATTCAGTCTTAGCAATAGGTACTCTAGTGATACATCTTACTATCATCTTAGGGGTCTTTATTTCCTTTAGAGAGATCATCTTTTGCAGATTTTAGGATAGGAACCTTTCATGATCTGGATAAATCCTTGATTCAAGCAATTTTGTCATTGAACCTAGTCATTATATCTTTTGTCCTACACATGAATCCTTTCAATTCATCTATCTAGCTAGGGAGTTCACCTAATCTTTTGATCCTAGTCCTATGAAGGTTCCTTGTCAAAACTAAATTGAAACTTTGGTTACACTTTAGCTGATAGATAAACTCTTTCAGAATCTTCCAAATTGATCACTTAGGCCTTTGCATATTTAGATATTGTCACCCTAGAATAGCGTCATCTTAGACATACCTTATTTGTAGAGAAAATACCAAAAAAATAGCTGCATACATTTATCCTTGATATTCAAAAAATCCCAAAAACATAGATTAGACTCATAATCATCCATAGACTTATTTTTTGGCATCACTTGCAGTTTGAGCTTACATTACATGGTTGAAACAAGATAAACAAGGAAAGAAAGAGAAAAAATGGCTGACCCAAATGAATTCATCAATCCATTCTCAAACTCCTTTTCAGGGACATCTTCATCTAGACCTCTAAAAACTTTGTTAGAAAAAATTGGTACTAGAGATACACAAGGACGTGTTATAGTGGAAGAACTAGATGCTACCACACAAGACCTTGAGTTTGCTTCCTTTGTAGATGACTATCTAGCAAATGATCCTCAATGACACTAAGCCAAATTGCTAGCAGAAGGTGCTAAACTACCTCCTAGTTTTGATATTCATACCCTACAAACTGCATCTACCTAGGGAACAAACACCACTGCCACTAGTGCTACTATACCGCAAGTGACTACTGCTATACCATCTAGAGGACCCACATAGACTGGATGAACAATAGAAACATCTCCATTTGGTGTGCCTACCTCAACACAGGGGCTAAATTTCACCATAGGGGCGTCATCGTCCAATCCCTTTGGTCCTCTTGTTGGGAATAAAAGATCTAAAACATTAGCCCCTACATTAAGTGTTAATGTCACTAGCACTATTCCACAGATGACAACTATACCAAGTGTCAATGTCGCTAGTACCATACCACAGATTGGAGTCTCATAGGTAGGAGGTATACCCTCTTTCCAATATGGAAACTGACCCAACACTTCACAGATTATGTGTCAAAATCGATTTTCACAAACTCTGAATCAAAATCCATTTTCACAAATTCTGAATCAAAATCGCTAGTACCATACCACAGATTGGAGTCTCATAGGTAGGAGGTATACCCTCTTTCCAATATGGAAACTGACCCAACACTTCACAGATTATGTGTCAAAATCGATTTTCACAAACTCTGAATGAAAATCCATTTTCACAAATTCTGAATCAAAATCCATTTTCACATATTCTGAATCAAAATCCATTTACACAAATTCTGAATCCAAATCCATTCTTTCAGATTCAGAATCAAAACCCATTCACTAACATTCCAAATCTAAACCCACTTTACATACCCACATTTAATCAAAATCCATCACACAACGCTGGATACCAAAACACATACATAGATCCAAATAATCCAGCTAACACATCATTAACTCAAGTTGACGTCTTGCAAACACAAATGCATGCACTTCAAACATAGATGGATAACATGGCAGTTTCTAATAAGAAAACCATTTCAAAAAAGGATTTATTCTTGTTTCCCTTCAATAAATCATTGTACATGACACCTTTCCCTCATGGGTATGTCATACAAAACATTCCCAAGTACAATGCAAAGTGAAATCCAATTGAAAACATAAGGGAATTTTCCACGATGTTCATAGATGTCTCCTACGACCCCACCTATCTTATGAGACACTTTCCGAGAAGTCTTGTTGGAGCTGCACTAAAGTGGTTTTTAGGTCTTCACTATGGCATAAAATCAAGGGGTGAACTTGCTGAGAAATTCATTGAAAACTTCTCCTTTAACATCAACCGCAAAATAAACATAGCAACCTTGTGTCATACTGCACAAGATGAAGGGGAAAATTTTATCACTTTCTTCCAGAGATGGAGAACTATATCCATCGATGTCTTGTCAAAATACCTGAGAAATAGAAGGTCACTATGTTCCAAGAAAACCTCAACCCAAAATTGAGAAGTAACTTAAGGGTACATTGTTGCACATCATTTACAGAAGTAGTGGGAAAAGGGTTCATACTAGAAAAGTATCTCATTGAAAAATGAGAAATTAAGATATAGACACCCAACAAAATCCCAACTGTGCAGAACACCCACAATGACAAAAACATATTTTGGTCTCAGAAAAAAATGTTACCAATGATGGGGTAGTTGATGCTAAAACCCTACAAGCAAGACCAATCATCGCACTTTGAGGACATAACCCCTTTGCTAACACACTTAACACCATCAATAAAAATCCCAACACTATACAAGACACCCAATGACCACAACAATAGAGGAGGTTTCAAAAACATGAGTTCACTCCCTTAGGGGAACCCATCAAGTCAGTATTCAAACAACTGTTGCAATTCAACCTTATACTACTTCTAGAGCCAATAAAATATGATCCAAGGCAATTTAAACTAGTTTGGTGGGATGCCAATGCCTTTTGTGATTTCCATAGAACTAAGGGACATACCCTACAAAATTGTCAATAACTGAAGAATATCATACAAGATCTTGTTGAGAAGAAAATTATTGAAGTTAGCAGATAGAAACATAAGTCATCAAACACTGATCACAAAGTCTTTTATGATCCACTACATGACCATGGGAAAGGAAAGGCCCCTAGTTCAGGTAACAAGACCAATAATGCAGCCAATTATGGTAGTGTCAAGCATGATTATAGTGGACCTATCATAAATCATATCTGAACTGCCGATGACCATGTCAATACCATCACCATAAATAAAACTCCCGAGTGTGTTGTCAACTCTCATCGGACCAACATCACAATCCAAGGCCCTCCATCACAACAACCACCACATACTTCCAAGTCATAGTATAAATTACTTGACCAATTGGAGAAAATACTAGCCCAAATCTCCATTTTGGAACTATTGTGTATCTCCCCTGAACATCGATTCGTTTGAGAAGAAGCTTTACAAAGAACCATTGTCCCTAATGGTCTCAATGTCGATCATTTTGAGGAAATGGTAGGATACTTGACCAATAATCATCATGCCACATTATCTGAACAAGACTATGCAACTGAGAAGAAAAATCACAACAACCCTTTACATCTTGAAGTCCTTGTTCACAAAACCAAAGTTAGATGAGTTCTAGTAGATGGAGGAGTAGGGTTAAATATTTTCACTTTAAAATTGATTAAGGCATTAGGTTTCTTGGAAGCATGTGTGGACATAACCAAAATCATTGTCATTAAGGCTTATGATGATGAAGAATGCAAATCAAAGGGGGTTGTCACACTTCCTATCAAAATTAGTCCTACCATCATGGAAACAAAATTCCAAGTATTAGATCTCACCCTCCCATATAACCTATTGCTAGGTAGACCCTGGATTCACACTATGAAGGTAGTCCCTTCTACCTACCACCAATCTCTCAAATTCCCCTTCAATGGAACTAAGATTACAATAGATGGTGACCCAGATCCATTCCAATATTGCACCAGTCTATGAGAGATACCCCAATGCCAACTTGCAGTGAACCAAGAAGCTTCATCATCCAATTCATCTCATTATTTCAATCCATCCACTCTCACTATAACATCCACTTTGCCTTCATTACCTTCCACTCCTAGGGTCGAGATCCAAGACAAGGATTGTGGTGAATATCACATGAAGACATCTTATTATGTTAGCCTTTTGATTCCTCCTAAATCATATGGTTTACCTACAACAGGTAGGAGACAATCAGTGGTTACTATACACATCCCTCCCTCAACAATATTTTCCAAATGGGGATAATTAAAAAAAGAAGAAATACATGCAGAGGATGAAGACTATGAAGAACCTCCCACACTTGGTAACGTTCCTACAGATCAATATGGAAAAGGCTTCACAATCATGTAGAGCAAGGGATATAATGGACACAGTGGTTTAGGGTTACATCAAGATGGGAGGATTGAACCAATCTTTGTTTCAAAGTGTCTGAAAGGCTAAGGGCTTGGGTTTCAATTGATTTAGATTGGAATTCCTAGTACCACATCACCTTTACTCGAGGAAGTAAGTGCTTTTGAAATTATCAAGACATATCACGAGCCATTTGACCCACACTATTGTGATTCCCTAGACTCTAACAAATATGAGTGGGATTCCCCATCCTCCACCTCTACCATGGACCTTGATAAGCTATTTGGAGAACTTGACTTGATGTTAAAATCTTCACCAAATCCATTGAATTCCTATCCACCTAATAATTTTAGCAAAGAGGAATGGTTTAAACATTACTATTGGGAATATCTTGATCCTACCTCTTGCAAACCTGATAAATCAATTTCAGATAACCAAACATTGGCATTAGTCCCACCTAGATCCAAGAAAAAGAGCAAAGAGGACTTGGTACAAAATTTTTGTGATTATATGAAAAATTTAGTATTTACTTTGACTCCTTTGAAATTTGACAACTCTGATGATCACATACCCTTAGTCTATCCCCAAATCATTGATTGGGACCAAAAATGAAACACCTATCTTAGAAATTTTTGAGAATGATGAAGTGATTGTTGAGTTCCTGGGATTATGAGAAGGCATACCTAGTGGTGATCACAAGGCTGGATTTAACATTGACTTGGACAAAAAGCATATTTTTGGGAATCTGTTCAACCCTCCAGTCACAAAAATAAGAAAAATAATTTCAAAAATAAAAATGATGAGTCTCTAGGGGAAAATTGAAAGGTGCCTTTAGACAATGAAAAAGAAAAAAATAAGGGCTCATCTGAAGGCGAAAACCTCTTCGATGCACCTAAGGATGGAGGTTTGAACATTCTCCCTATTGCACAGGAAAATTAACCCATGCTAGTTGAAGAATCAATGGAAGTCAACATAGGTACATAAGAGAATCTCTGACTAGTATATTTTGTAGCATCATTAACAAAGAAGAGTAACTAGAATTCCACAACTTCTTTACACAAAGACAACATAATTTTTCCTAGTCATATGCTGACATGCCAGGGTTAGATCCTAAACTTGTACTACATCATATTCCTTTGCAACTAGGGGTAAAACCAGTGAAATAAAAATTGAGGAAAATGCACCCATAGATTGCTTTACTAGTCAAGGCTAAATTAAAGAAACTGTTGGACGTTGGAATTATTAGATCAATTGACTGTGCCGATTGGATTTCTAATCTGGTACCAGTCACTAAACCAATATGGGGCATCCACATCTAAACAAATTTCAGAGATATAAATAAAGCTTTTCCTAAGGATGAATTCCCTTTGCCCAACATTGACATGATAGTAGACATGACCACAAGATATGAGATGTTGTCCCTTAGGGATGAATTTTCAGGGTATAATCAGACCAAGATTAGAATTGAAGATCAACCTAAAACAACTTTCACATGTTCATGGGGAATGTATTGCTAGAATATCATGCCCTTCAGACTCAAAAATGTTGGAGCAACCTATCAGCAAGCTATGATCACTATTTTTCATGACCTTGTACACACACTTATGGAGGATTATGTCGATGAACTTATTGCTAAATCGCTAACAAGGGTTGATCATTTAAAGGTCTTAGACAAGATATTTCAAAGGCTAGAAGAGTATAAAGTGAGACTAAATCCAAAGAAATGTGTGTTCAGAGTGAAATCAAGAAAGCTTTTGTGTTACATCATTTCTAGAAGGGGCATTGAACTGGATCCAACTAAGGTAAAAACAATCATAGACATGCCTCCACGAACTAATCTCAACTAGCTAAGTAAATTACAAGGTAGACTGCAATCCATTAGAGTATTTATAGTGTAGTTAGTAGATAAGACACATCCCTTTCAACATTTACTTAAAAAAGGAATACCCTTTGTATGGACAGTTAATTGTTAGGAAGCTTTTCAACTGATTAATGACTATCTACTCACACCACCAGTATTATTGCCACTTGTTGAGGGACAACCACTGATTCTCTATATTTTAGCAACCCATTCATCACTTAGAGCATTGCTTGCACAAAATGATGATTAAGGTCATGAAAGGGCAGTATACTATATAAGTCAGACCTTGGTAGGTTATGAGCTTAACTACAATACCATTGAATGTGCTTGTCTTGCAGTAGTATTTTCTACTAAAAAACTAAGGAACTATATGCTAAAACATCAAACAATGTTGGTTGTAAAGATAGATCCTTTAAAATATCTTCTAAGCAAAGCAACATTAACAAGGTGAGTAGCCAAATGGGTAATGATACTTAGTGAGTATGAGATGTTTTACATAAAGAGAAAATATATCAAGGGAAAAGTCATTGTTGATCAGTTAGTTGATGCATTGATACACGTAGATCACCCTTTAGTTGCAAATTTTCCTGATGAGTTCATATTCACCATTGACACAAGCATGACATGGAAAATATACTTTGATGGGTCCTATATGAATCATGGCTCAGGGGTTGGTATCCTATTTATCACACCACAGGGTGATTATATCCCTAAGTCATTCAGGATTTCCTTTCCATGTACCAACAACATAGCAGAATATGAGGCTATTGTGATAGGATTACACATGGCATTCAAATGAAAGATTAAGAAATTACAGGTTTATGGTGATTCTCAACTGGTAATCCAGTAGGTAAATGATGATTATAAGACTAAGGATGAAAATCTTACTCCCTACAAATGCATGGAAGATAGTTTCAAGGAGTAATTTGACAAGATTGAATTTCATCAAATACCTTGTGTTCTAAACAAGCCATCAGATGCCATGGCTACTATTGCTTCACTCCTCGACATACCAAGCAATGTGCCTAAGTTCGAGTTTTTGGTAGAACAAATTTGGGTCCCTGACTATGACATCCCAGATTCGGAGATGGTATATGATATTGTTGGTCCTGATTCCCCATGGTATAAAGATATCTATGACTACCTCCATGCCGAAATCATACCCCCTAACCTTTCTAATAACCAACATAGGAAATTCCTTTGCAAGTTATCCAAGTACACCATCATCGGAGACACTCTATCTAGACGTGCCTTAGATAATACCCTAATGAAGCACAAGCAACCTTGTGTGGGGTACATGAGGGTATATGTGGATCCCATTCTAGTGGTCCTACCTTAGCTAAAAAGATTATGAGACTTGGTTACTATTTTCCTACCATGGAAAAAGACTCATATGTCTTTGTCAAGAAATCTCGCCAATGTCAAGTACACAAAGATTTGATACATGCACCAGCACGAGAGCTCTATCCCATAACGTCACCATGGCCCTTTTCCCAATGGGGAATCTACCTCATAGGTAAGATGCATCCCACATCATCCAATGTCCATAAGTTCATCATTACCACCATTGAGTATTTTATCAAGTGGATTGAACCTAGTCCCATGACCTACATCACCGACACACATATATCTAATTTTATCTTGAACTATATCATCTGTCGGTATGGTTTTCCTCAATGTGTTATCACAGATAATGGCCGTCCATTCAAAAACCAAGAAGTCCATCATCTCTATGAAGAGTTCCATATCCAACATCATTTTCCACCCCATATTACCCACAAGGTAACTACCAAGTAGAGGCATCTAATAAAACAATCATTAGAATCCTCAAAAAGACTATCAATGATGATGGTCGTGATTGGAATTTACAACTTAATCCAGCCTTATGGGCTTACCACACAAGCATCCGTACTCCTACTAGCGCCACATCATATTCCCTAGTATTTTTCTCTGAGGCCATCTTACCTATTAAGGATGAGATTCCTTCCCTAAGGGTATCTTTGAAAGGGCACATTGACGATGAAGAGTATTGAGTTTCAAGAGTACATGAGCTAGAATTCCTAGATGAACAAAGAAAAAAGGGATTAGATCATCTCCAAGCATATCAGAATCTTCTTTGTCGCAACTACAATAGGAAGGTCTTGAATTGAAACTTTGACATTGGTGACCTGGTCTTAATGGAAAATCCTAAGAGTCAAGCTGAAAGAGAGAAACCAGGAAAGTTTGAACCTAACTAGTTAGGACCCTACATTGTCATAGAAGCCTTCAAATCAGGAGCATATCAACTCTCTACTCTTGAAGGGGAATCATTTTCATCTCCTATCAAAATTCTTCATCTGAAGAAGTTCTACGCATAGCTTTTGAGAGCCTTGTCTTAATTATAAAAAATACAAAAAAATCCAAAAAAATCATTACCTAGGTAAAAACCTGGTAAATAGGCATCTTGGTAACATAAAAAAATTTAAAAAATTCAAGAAAATAGTAAAGAGAAATAAGTCATCCAATAGTGAAAACCACTTCGGTGGCATTTTGGATAAGTTCCATGGTGAAAACCTGGCAAACAGGCATCATGTGTAGTTGACTCTACTCCTTTATCTACCATTATTATAATCTAACTTCCCTATATATATCGCTTATCCCTATACATATTATCTATTCCTGTACATATAACATATCTTTTCCATCCATTGCTTGTACATATGATTCATAATAAATGGTAGTCCTTCCCATAACTTGGAATGATTGAAATCAAGTGCATTTCACATCCCCCATCCCATCCTATTCATAATCAATTGGTCTTATACTTGATTGGGGGCAAAGACTTGAATTGTGTCATATTGGTTCTTACATTGGCTATCCTGAATATGTAAAACCATCGAAAATCCAAAAACATCAGAAAACTTCAAAAATAAAAAAATAATTAAAACATGTCAAAAATCCAAAAAATAGAGTCAGAGTCAATTGCACTTGTTAATCTTTTGTCATTTGTCAAACTATGTTGCCTCTGCGAGTGTACATAGGCAAGGCCATCATCCGATGCGCTCCCGACGCATTAGGTCATTCGTTTTAGGTTGGTCTGCATAAAATAATGATTCAATCTATTTGTCAATATGACAAGGTCATTGGTCATGTGGAACTACGAGGTCTCTATGTGTATAACATAGGCAAGGCCATCAATCGATGAGCCCCAAGGCCACACTAGGTCAGTCCATTAGGGTTCATCATATGCACTACCACACAGGTCAAATATCTTCATAAAATTCAAGCTTTTCATTGTCAGTTTTCTTAGTAAAAGTCTAGTCAAACTACAAGGTCTCTGCGTGTATAACGTAGGAAAGACCATCAATTGATGATCTCTCGAGGCTGCACTAGGTCAGTCCTTTAGGTTTTGTCATCACACAAAGTCAATTGTTAGCACATCATATCAAGTCAACAATCTCATCAAGTCAAACCAAAGAAATTGAGAAAGATACAATCCAAAATAGATCAACTTGTATCTACTACAAGATGAGTCCTTCCTGAAAACAAACATCATGAAAAAATCAACCTATATCTTATTCAGGATGAGTCCATCCTAAATCTAGATAGCATAAAAGAAATCTATGTCTTATACATGATGAGTCCTTCTTGCATATAGACACTATCAAACAATCAACATGGCCTTACATAGGTTATCACATCAACAACATCAGACTCAATGTCTTATACAATATGTGTCTTTTCTGAAACTAGGATTTTGTCATGCCTTAT
This sequence comes from Sequoia sempervirens, assembly GCA_007258455.2. Lineage (NCBI taxonomy): Eukaryota > Viridiplantae > Streptophyta > Pinopsida > Cupressales > Cupressaceae > Sequoia > Sequoia sempervirens. The sequence goes on along the minus strand of VDFB02047230.1, from coordinate 97,974,123 downwards.
ACAAACAGTCATAACATTGAAACTAGACTCAACTTCTTATCCAGTATGAAACTCTCTTGAAATAAGGTCTTATCAATCAAATTAATCAAACAAAAAGATCAAGTTTTGACAAATAGTTTATTGACCTTTTAAATTTGTGACTTGTTTATCTTATCATTTTATTGACTTTATGATTGGAATCCTATTATTAGCTTTCTCAAGGATGTCCCATGAAGGATTTAGAGAAGCAACGATGTATCAAGATTCAGTTTTCTTTGATTGTTGTTTGTCGAGTCCTATCTTTTAACTTTGGATTGTGAATCTTGTTACTAGTTTCCTCAAGGATGTCCCATGAAGGATTTAGAGGAGTGATGACATCTCATGACCTGTCTTTTATTTATTTTCTATTTGTGGTTTTATCTTGACAAAAAGGCTGGGGCAATTTTTCCCTTAGTATGAGTTAGGACACTCCTTGTCTGTGACTGTCTGTTGTTAGCAAGTGGATGACCTTGTACACCTTGATCTATGTTACAGTATCATGTTGTTTTTGTCCATTTTTATTAGTTAATTCCCAATGATGATAAAGTGCAATGCCATAAATGATACGACAAAACATCAAAGATTGCTAATACTAACATCAATCTCTTTTATTATTCATCTTCTTTCCACACTAACATTTCTTCTTTCTTGCATTATGACGGGGTCCTATGACACACCAAAAATATAAAGCATCCTACATATGCATTCATGTTAGAAACATCATATAAAAATCATACTTTATAAATCATACATATATATTTCATTTCAAAAACACACAAAAATATAGCCATCTATCATATCTAGGAAATCATGGCATAATACACATTCATCATCATAGATTACATAACAAAGGCATTGCATGTGTATAAAAATTGTAAATATATGCACTAAATTACATCCATCATCATCAAACATATAGCATCACATGTAGATAGTATTGTATATGTAAACATCACATTGCATCTCATAATCATAAAGGCATAAATCATAATATAGAATCAACATCACATCATAGGCTGCATAAAGATATCATAAAGTAGATATGATCATCCATCACATAGGAATATCATATAGAACATCTGCATAAACAAAAAGACTACATAATCAAATTAGAATTGCATATCATGAGAATCACTGCCAAAATCATATATATATATATATATATATATATATATATATATATATCACTCAAAAAGTGTCACATCACAATGTCATAATGTATCAATAAATATGAAGCTCATAGTATCTATGATGAAAATACAATGTCCATCAATAAATATCAATAAATGTCCCTATCTAGAACTCCCACTGCTCCCATGAGTAGAATGTGAAGGTGAATGATGCCAAGATCCTGATGAACTGTGTCATGAAGGAGGCCTGTAATATGGCCCTGATCTGCAAGGCCCCTCAACCCCCTCTGTACTCACTATCCTGATGCGAGTCCTACTCTAAGATGTGCCACTATGTACCTATGAAAAATTGGGGGCCCGTCTCTCTAGTGGAACCTCTTCCGCCTATAGATCCCTGTAATAGGAAGCTCTCTCACTAGATCTGACTAACTCTCGAGAAAATGGATCAGCTGGCCCACTGCAAAGAGTTTTGATCTTTGTAAACCACTGGTCGGTCTCCTATCTCCGAGCTATGGCCTAGTCCCTATCCATGTAAGCTATGTCTCTCATCATCTATAGGTAATCTCACTTTGACATCAATACCCTCATCGTCTCCTCTAAGGATGTAACTTGAGCACATAGATCCACTATAACCTAATCAACAAGACCTATATCATCCTGTCATTGTGTCTCCATCCCATCATCCTCTATCTACTCCAAAATCCTATCATGGAGCTCTCGCCCCTGATCATCCTCATCCTGATCATCATCACCCTGATACATACCAAGCAGACCAGGGGCATCTATCTCGGCCTCCTCCCTACTTGCTTCCTCCTCTACATGATCCTCGGGAATATCCTCCTATCCTGCATGCTCCTCGCCACCAATCTCTGCCTCCTCAACACAAATCTCCTCCTCACCTCTGCCAATATCTAGCATGGGAATATCCCTCCCTCCCGCACCTCCTCATGGATGGGTGAAAAAGGTGAGCCTCATCCTCTGCGACAATGTCTCCCCTTGCTACCACCCCTTTGACCACCTCTTCCATCTCGACCATCCCCTCTAGCACATCCACCCCTTCGACCTCTACCTCAACCACATTTTCCTTGCAACCCTGTTCCTCATCTCTCTACAGGCACATCCTGGTCTAGATCTATCAATGGAACTGGCATGTGATCTGCCCACCATATATCATAACCAACTGTCATGCTTGGATCAGCTGCTCTACCTCTCCAAGCCCATTGTACTGGTTGTAGAGCATCAATATCTTCCTTTGTTGTAGCCACCAGAATCTTAGCTCCCAATAATGTAACCTTTCTGGAAGATCGGACATACTCTGCTCGACTTAGAAGCTCATCCTGCACCTCGCCAAACTATCTCAATATCCTATCCAATAAGTTCCTCTCAATTATGTGCACATGTGAGATGGTACGTCCAATCAAGTACTGTGTCTATCTGCAATATGTCAAATGCTCGTCCTCATTTGACCATTGTGGGAAATCCAAGTATGGCCTCCAAATAAACTGAACCATAGTTTCGATGGCATGTCTGTAGTATCCTATATCACCAACATGATGCTGAATATTAGCCCCCACATAATGAAAGGCATACGGTGATCCCTGTTGCACATCAACTGTAACAGGTGGACATAAAATGGCTATGTGTTCCCATGCCCATACCATTAAGAGCGTGGTACCACAACTCAGACTATGCCTCTCTATATGCTATATCATTTAAATGGAAGTATAGCATCACTAATATACAAGGGCTCCATGCATAAACCTCCCGCCTCTCTAACATCCCTAACAACCTTTCCCCCCATCCTACAGGGAATCCATGACCTCAATGGTCAAGAGGAACTATACCTCCAATCAATGTACACAAAAGACAATCTAACCTCCTATATCTTTGTACTAGCACATGCCATCTAATCTCATAATGGTCTATCCCCAACTGTCTAATGTCCTCATGTCGATAATATCTACACATCTCAAAGAATCCTTTCTAGTATCATACATCACCCTAGTGCCTCTAATAGGTAATCTAAGAATCCTATATACATCCTCTAGTGTCACTGTCACCTCACCCATAGGTAGATGAAATGATGATGTCTCCGAGTGCCATCGCTCACACAACATAGTCAATAGTCCATGGTTTTCCCAAATAGTGGGCATGAATGTCACATGAAATAAACCCAAATGCCACATAAACTGTTTCTCTGGGCTCCACAGACTATCACGAAAGCGAAAAATCAATGGTCTCAACTCTCTAGTATATATAGGATCAAATACAACCTACAATGGCATTGAACATGCCTCATGTCAAAATCAATAGCCTATCCTAGTCCAAAATTCCAAAATTCTAAGTTAGTCAAATGCGTCATTATTTTGCAAATGCGTTACAAAATATCACATGCATCATTTGAATTGTCATATGTGAAATGCAAATGCATCATTATGCAATTATGCCTAACCATCAGTCCGTTCAAAATGCAAATGCATTGAAAATAACAAATGCGTAACATTTTTCTATATGTGCTATAGCTAAATGCAAATGTGATGCAACTACACAAATGCGTAGCAATTTAAAACACATGCGTACATCTGCTAAAAACCCTACGCTACCCTATGAAGTAAAATGAAAAATATGAAATTCCACATACAAATGCATTATTTATGCATACATATGCGACTTTCTACAAAATTAATGCATTAAAAAAAAGGGAAATGAATGCATAAAAACATATGCAAATTAAAATTTGGGTATGTGCAGGATCATGATGGGCCAAAAAGTGGCAATATAATGGGTATTTGTAGGGTATGTGGCTGAAAACTTTTCTTTTACCCAAAATTGATGAAATGAAAAGGGTTTTTAAAGGAGATTCTCAGCTTTCCACCAATATAAATTGTGCTTTACTTTGAATTTAATAAATAATTATTATTCATTTTCTATTTGAATTACGACTAAAGTCCTGATTGATAGGCTGATTGAAAAACATCTATAGCTTTCAAACAGTATCACATTTTTGCAATCCAAAAAAATGCATCACATTCTATACTTCACATACTATAGGATTAAAAAAAGAAAAATTGAATTTCATGAATTTTTGACCAAGTTAAGGTGGTCAGACATACGGGTTTTTATATTTTTTTAAAGTTCTAATAAAAAATTCATAATTAATTATTTACTTGGAAAAAAAATACAAAACAATATGCATCACATGCAGGCATGAGTCCTCTACTTATATCTAAATTCTTATAAAAAAATATTATCATTTTATTGTGGTTAGGGTGGTCAGACAGATACCTACCTTTTTATTTTTTCCCTAAAATTTAAGTACTAATGCATTGAAATTTCAAGTTTTCACCAAATAGTTTAAAAAAAAAAAAAACCTAGTAGTTTAGAAACTGCATTCAATTTTCTATAGATTCTATTCTTACATATTTTTGAAATAATATAGATAACTTATTCAAATTTTTACGTGAAGTTGCCTAACTCTGATTTTTTTGATTTTTTTGCCACTTAAGGGCCTGTTTTTTCCATGATGATCCTGCACATACCCATTTCACGAGTTAGTTTCAGACAACATACCTAGGGGTCCGCATCTGTAGTTCGCCTGAATGTTCGGATGTGATAGGTGTAGTGATGTGAGTAGGGAACTAAAGACATTGTCGCTAGAAGTCCAGAGAAAAAATTACAATTTTCAAAACTTGCAGGGTGAAAATGAATTGGATTTTCACCCCTTTTCTATTTATACCTAGGGTTTTGGGTGGCATTTCCTCAAACTTTGTCTACTGGCCACGTAAAATTCCAACTTCAATCAAACCATACACGTACCTAACACCTCAAAACTAATTTCTATCAAATCCACTACATTTCTGGCTATCAAATTGACTAATTGAGACTATTTCCAATTTTTTTGAAATTTTTCAAAAATTTGTCAATTTTCCCTAAGGGGCATACCTTCACCTATTTTACACTGGGGCATGATTGAGGCATGTTTTTAATCATTTTTCTTTGACACAACGTTGAAAGGACATTGTATTAAAGAGGGGAAAAATGTAGACATTGAAATTTGGTCTAAGCTTTCGATTTCAATTTCTTCATAATTCGTATTTTCATGGTCATGATTAAATAATGTTAATTATTTAATTATTCTCTAAAGTCCTTTATTTCTCTATTAATTAAATAAACTTAATTATTTAATTGATTCAATTTAACATTTATAAAACTATTAATTAAATAATCTTAATTATTTAATTAATTCATATTGTCTTTATTCAAATCCCGATTAATTAAATAAACATTCTTTATTTAATTACATTACTAATTAACTTTATCCTATTACTTAAATTAAATAAATTCTTATTTAATTTACCTTTACCATATTTTCAACTATAAATAAATAAATACTTTAATTATTTAATTATTCATTTAACCTTTTCTTTACTCAATTAAATAAATTGTATTTATTTAATTAATCCCTAAATTTTGAATCTTGAATTGAATAATCATTTAATTCATAAAAGTCTATTTTTAACATATTCCTCTATATTTAGATAATTGTTTAAGTTATCTAGCTATTCATTCTCACTTGACTCAAGATCTATTTAAATCAGTCAGTTATCTCTTGATTTAATGTCTGAGTGTCTTTCATGAATAAACTCTTTGTCACAACTAGTTAGTTATCTAGTTCCAACTCATAAACATGTACATGCTTATTAATTAAATATCTTTATTTAATTAATTAAATTTTGTGTGTGCGTTTGAACAGAGCATTGCTTTTAATCTATCTTTATCATTGTCATGCAAACATTATTCTTCTATTTTTGAATACCAAACTCGAAGATTAAATTATTATTTAATCTTTATCTCTATCTTCTAGGTTTTATCACTCATGTTAGTACTAATATTTATCATAATGCATATTGAATCTTCTTATCTCAATCGTACATTGATCTTTCGATCTTGGCCTGTCATTTGAATGATCAATTTTCAATAAATTGACCTGACTCATCATTTCAATCTCTCTTGAAATCTTATGACTTTTTGAATCATATCTATTATTTGAATCTTTGAAGTTTTGCTAAATCAATATCAGAGGATATACTTGCACAGAGAAAATAGAGGGCAATTATACTACAATAGAAAAATGGAGAAGGGAAATTGAGGTCATACATGTAACTATGTAGATATTGGGTGAGATTGTTTAGTTTATTTACGTTTTAGCTTTCCTTTGTTCTCTATTGTTTAGCTTAGTTTGCATTAGAGTTTGATTGCATTGTTGTGTGCTTTTAACCTTTCATTATATTTCATGATGTTACAATCAACCTCATCCTCCCACTGTTCGCAGTCCTTGTATGGCCTCTAGATAAAGGATATCATGGTGTCAATTCGATGGCACCACCAACCTGTCTCGCTAACTCGGGTCTACTACAAAATGCCTGCATAATACTAAACATATGGTATGCCATTCGCCAGCTGTGGTCTCTAGATAGGCAAACGGAAAAAGTGATGTGATCCCATGCCCAAATCATAAGGAGTGTCATCCAACAACCAATACTCTATGCTCTCTTGTAAGAAACCTCATGAAACTGATGATACAACATCCCCAATAGGCAAGGTCCCCAGGCATACACAGTCTTGTCCTATCTCATTCCGACAAGTACATCACCCTAGCCAATGGGAAATCTGTGTCCTCGGTGATCTGGAATCAATACTCCCACAATTAGTGTTTCCAATAGGGCATTGAATTGCATGTAGTGATCCGCCATGAACTCTGAGTGAATCTCATATCCCTGAATCCCTAGTCCCGCACCCTGATCATGAGAATATGTTGTAAAAGTATAATACCCATGTTGTGGATCATACACGATCCAATCTCCTTAGATCGATAGGTGTAGGATCTAATAAACGTCCTCAAGGGTGAGTGTAGCCTCCCCCATCAACAAATGGAAGGAGCAGGTCTTAGAATGCCACCTCTCACAAAGCACAATCAAAAGCCCCCTATTTTCCTAGATAATGGGCATATAGGTGACATAGTAGAGCTCGAGTCACATAAGTCGCCATTGCTCCCAATCTCGTAACTGGTCCTGGAATCTGTAAGTGGATGGTCTACTCTCTCATGTATAAATGGGTGCTAATTGGCTCTGCACATGTCAAAAAATGCATCAACACCCTGTTGAAAATCATAATTAACATGTATCTAAATTGGAAGCATTTAAAATTTGAAATTCAACAAAGTTAGCTTTGGTCAAAGTCAAAGTCAAATGTGTCGCGTTGACTTCATTTGTGTCACAGCAAGGCGTTTGCATCATTTCGTACTTCAATTATGTCACGATCTGGAAATTGCGTCGTTCCACCTTGTGTTTGTGTCTCGACAATGCACTTGCATCACAGTTTTTGTCATATGTGTCACTCTAATCAAATGCATTGCCTATGTTCATGAATGCGTCACAAATTTTTGAATATGTCATTACACCCCTCGTTTGTGTCATGATTTGGAAAATGCAGCTTAGTTTTTTGCAAATGGATCATCATTCATTGATGTATCCTAAGGACACCTTACACTTGCATCACAACACATCAAACACATTGAACGTGACTATGAATGCAACTTACACACATGCATATGCGTCGGAGCACATTCGTTATTTAACCTAAAACCCTAAAAATGACACGAAAAAATGATGAAATGACAAAGCAAGTTAGGTGTATGTAGCACGCTAGCTCTGAGCCCTCTCGCTGTCTGTAGGTCCACACGATCTCCCCACGGTGCTCGGTCACTGGAATCACCATCTTTGCCAAATTCCTCCTCGGTCTGAGCTCTCAAATTTACAAACGTTAAAAGTGAAAATGAATTGACTTTTACCCCATTTTCAACCTATTTATAGGGTCAAAATGGAATTTTTCAAACCTTTTATTACTAGAGGCTCTTTTAACTAACTTTGACCACATTTTTGGTTGCTCTAAACTCCTCAAAATCCAAAACCATCTGTGACATTGTCTTTCCGGTCATCAAATTAACTTATGGGACACTTTCCAAATTTTTCTGTCGCCGACCCAAAATTTGAAAATTTTCCTGAGGGGGCATAGATATTTCGTACCTTCATTGGGGCATCAATTTAGCTAATTTTATTTGTCACAACGTGAAAAGCTGCACTATGACAAAGAGGGACAAAATGTAGACACCTAAAATTGACCTATGCCTATGACTCTTCATTTCTCTATATTTCTTCTAAAACATAATATTTGATTATGTCCTTCTATCCAAATTTAATTATTAATTAAATAATTCTTAATTATTTAATTCATTCATACCTTCTATTCTTCTTGACTATTTAAATAAACAAATTATTTTTGTTTTGTCTAAATACATCACTAATGTCTAATCTCCTCTTTAATTAAATAAATAACTAAATTTATTTAACTAATCCATTATTCCCTCTTGATTATTTAAATAAATAAACTTTATTTATTTATTTAAATACGTCTCTAATGCTAAAGGTCTCTTCATAATTAAATAAGTCTTCCATAATTTATTTAATTATTGGTCCACTTCTTCCATGATTAAATAATTAGAATTATTTATTTAATTGTCTCATTTAATTTCCTCCATTTTAAATAAAATTAGTTATTAAAATGGTCTCACATTGCTAACTTCCACTTCTTTTAGTAAATAATTCAAAATCAATTATTTACTACCACATAACTCTGTTGGATCTCAGTTGTAATCATATGGTTTGTCCTTGATGACAAAATCCCTTTTAGTTGACTCTACTTGTTCACAGTTTCAGATTGGTTTCTCATGTTTTATCTTGGTACAATTTTGTCTATATGGTTTACTTGTCTTGGCATTCAATGGACAACTTACATTCAAAATTTTAATATCTTGTCGTACTGATCAGTTTGAGCTTCGTGCAATCTCTGGTTATCTTATTTGTACATTGTTTTGGTGACAGAAAAAGAACATTTTGGTGTGAAAATGCTAGGGTCTTCCCGATCCATTTTTCTGATAAATGTCTGTGTTGCCTTTCGACAAGATGCTTCTGATGTCATAATGATTTGATTTTACATATAGGTAGCTTTCAGCGTGACATTCACGTGGTCTTGGCGACAGAAGAAAGGTCTATTGGCATAATTATTTTTCACCGCTGAGAGGTCTTACCGAATGAGTCGGGTCTCACCGACTAATACATGAGGTGGTTCATTGGCATAAGAAATCCCTATTGGCATGTTGTCTCATCGAGTGCTTTGTGTCTTTCCAATCGGCACAAGAAAGAGCATATCGGCAAGAGTTGCGGCATCGATATAATGTCCTAGCGAACTCATCATTGTCTCACCGACTGAAGGAAAAGGAACATATTTGTAGGAGTGTTGTATTCGATATGTGGTCTCACTGAAGACATATTGTCTCACCAACCAACACAAGAAAGATCATATCCCTATAAGTTATATCATCAGAATGATGTCTTAGTGAACTCATCATCTCTCCCTGACTGACAACAAAGGGTGCTCATCGGCAAAAGGTTTTTTCCTTCCTTGTAACATCTTGGCGCAAGCTTACTTTAGTCTTGTCAACCGCCATTGGAAAAATTGTTTATCGACAGGAGGTCTCAACTTCAGTGTAATGTCATAGCGAACCTGTTAGGTCTTGCTGACTAACTCTTATGAGGGGATTTCGGTGAGAGATTGACATTGTCTCAGCGACTCAGAGTGGATAAACATTTTCGGTATGACATAGTGTGCTCTCCAAGAGGTCTCCCCGACATTGATATGTCTCAGCGATGCATAAAACAAAAGGAACATTTTAGTATGACTCATGTGCTCGAAGAAAGGTCTTGGCGAGTTTGAATTCTTATACCGATCGACAACATAAAGGTATGCATCTTGGTAGGAGTTAGGGTTTTCAACATGAGGTCTCGGTGAGTGACCTCCGGTCTCAGTGATGGAACAAAAAAGGACTTCTTCAGCATAGGTATTGAATTGTCTTGGCAAACAAGAATGATCACATGGGCTTTCGGTAAGACACGGGATGCTCTACAAGATGTCTCCCCGATTATGGATTGTCTTAGTGAAGGCAGATGAAGGATACATCTCGGTGAGAGAACTATCTTGTCTCAGTGACACAGAAGATGGTGGGTGACTTTCAGTATAATGAAGTGTTATCTATATGAGGTCTCCTCAAGAGCGATATGTCACGGCGACAAGTTTGATCATGGGGGCTTTTGGCAAAATAAAGACTTTTGTATGAGATATCTCTCTGATATCAAAAGGCTATAGTGATAGTGAATGAAAAAAAAGGGCATCTCGGTGAGAAACTTGCTTATGTCTCAACGACATAGGATGAAAGGATGACTTTCGGTAAAACAAAGCAAAATCTACAAAATGTCTCCCCGACAGCAGAATGTCACAGTAACACATAAAAGATAAAAGGGTTTTCGGTGAAACTTAATGTGGTCTGCGAGAGGTCTTCCCAACTTCACTGGATCATGGTGAAATAAAAATAAGGAAAAGGAAACGTAGCTCGCATAAGGTCATAGTGAATCACAAAGAACACATGGCGACTATTGTCTCAACAAATTATTAATGAAGACTCATACACTATGGCTGGCATGGATTTTTCTAAGTATAGTTGCATGTCGACATCTTTGGTTGGCATCAAATATCTGGAAAAATATTCTCTGAGAATTGAGAGGTTATGATTTTCTGTTAGTGGGTAGTCATGGCTTTGACGAAAATATTTTAGTTACAATTTGAAATCTCCTGATTCTACACAGAAATTAAAGCTCTCTGGATAGGCGTTACTCTGATTTTTACCATCATCTACAGATCATCATTATTCAGCTTCATATTCTAAAATTAGCAAGATATTTTTAGAATCTTTTGAAAATCGCTTTTTGAAGATTTCTTCATAATAGACATACTTGAAGTGTATAAAAACCAGTGTTGAAAACAGTGGAAGTGCTGCTGGCTAGAAATTCTAAGAGATAGTTATTGTGGCCATATCAAGAGATGTATTGGAAAACTTTATAATACAAGAGTTGGATTCTTAGGGTATGAGGTAGATAAGAGTGTTGAGTTTCTTGAGCTTACTAGAAAACAAAGAGATCCTCTGATATTATTATTGTTTTGAAAATAATATGAGGGGTTGGTGCTCCTTGAGTTGGTGCTAAAAAATTAGCCTATAAGGCATTGTTAACAGTGGTTTTTCAAGATTAAGCAAGTAAGGCAGTTTAGGAGTGGTTTTTCTACCCCAGGAGGGTTTTCCACTTGGAAAGTCTTTTGTCTCTTTGTTCTTCTGTGTTCTCAGTAATTTTCTGTGTTATTTTTTCAGTTCATTGTTGGGATTATTACTGTTCTCAATTCTATTTATGAATGATTACATTCAACTCATGAATGCATTAATCAGAGTAATATTGAGATCAAATCTGAGCTATGTTTTGGAAAATGCAAGATATATCACTCAAATCATATTTTCATAAGTTGTCTAATAGAATGAGTTAATGTTGTCATATCTTTGTGCTTTCAAAAGTGATTACTTTACTCTATTGTTGAAAGAAAAAGAAATCAAAATTAAAAATCTTGGTCGAAGTTGAAAATGTTTAGACACTGATTCACCCCCCCCCCTCTCAATGTCTGTCCATAACTCCAACAATTGGTATCAAAGGCTAGGGTCCTTTGATAGGTCTAAACCACCTAGGATTGTTCCTAGTTTCTTGGAGTACTTTGGTTAATATGGGAAAGAATAGAAGGAATAAGGGAAAAAGATGTTCTCAACAAAATGCTATTGATCATGTTCAACCTGAATCTATTATAAGGAATAACAAGGAAGAGTTCATAAACAGTAGCTCTGAAATGGTAGAGTATCCTAGATCTGGAACTCCTCAGTTCGAAGGAACAAACTTTATTATATGGAAACATAGGATGGAAACATACTTACTTTCTTTAGGATTTGAAGTGTGGGAAGAAGTTGAAAAGGGTTGTACTACATCTGCAACATCTCCTTCCACTCTTGAGGAGATGAAAGCTCTTGAATTCATTACTAGAGCTATAAATGCTATTTTTAATAACTTGTCAAATAAACTCATTACAAAAGTCATTCATTACAACAGTGCTGGGTATGTGCAGGATCATGGTATGCCAAAAAGTGGCAATATTTGTAGGGTATGTGGCTTTTTTCACCCAAAATTAATGAAACGAAAAGGGTTTTAGAGGAGATTCTCAGCTTTCCAAAAATATAAATTATGATTTAATTTGAATTTAATAAATAATTATTATTCATTTTCTATCGAATTACGACTAAAGTCCTGATTGATAGGCTGATTGAAAAACATCTATAACTTTCAAACGGTATCATATTTTTTGAATCCAAAACATGCACATTATATTCTTTACATACTATAGGATTAAAAAAATAAAAATTAAATTTCATGAATTTTGACCAAGTTAAGGTGAATTGTAAAGCGAGTTTTATATTTTCTAAAAGTTGTAATAAAAATTCATAATTAATTATTTACTTGGAAAAAATTATAAAAAATATGCATCACATCCGGACATGAGTCCTCTACTTATATATAAAATCTTACAAAAAATATTATCATTTTATTGTGGTTAGGGTGGTCAGACGGACACCTACTTCTTATTTTTCCTGAAATTTAAGTACTGCATTGAAATTTCAAATTTTCACCCAATAGATTATATTTATTTTTAAATAAACCTAGTATTTTAGAAACTAAATTCAATTTTCTATAAATTCTATTCTTACATATTTTTGAAATAATATAGATAACTTATTCAAATATTTACGTCAAGTTTCCTAACACTGATTTTTCTGAATTTTTTGCCACTTAAGGGCCTGTTTGGCATACCATGATCCTGCACATGCCCTGCTAAGGAAGTTTAGGACAAGTTGACTAAAATGAATCAGAATGGTGAGTTACAAGAGGAGATATCTTTGCATATTGAAATAAGTTGTGAAACATCTGAAAGTGAAGAAGGTGTAAACCTTCATAGTTTTGAAAATAATTCCAAGGAGATCATTAATGAATATTTAGATGATCAAGAGACTTGTGTAAAAGTAGATCAATCTTTGGGTGAAGTCAACTCTGAATAGGAATATGATGAACCAAAAAGTGAGGTTGATTTGGAAGGTGAACTCCTATGTGCCTTAGATACTATTAAGCAGCTTAGAAAAGAAAACCAGTTTTTAACAAGACAACTTCGGCAAGAAGAGAGTTTGGAAGTCAAGTTAAAAGACAAGGATGAATTGTGTAATAAACTAGAAAATGAGATTGATTCTTTAAAGAAATATTCAGATAATGATTCCTTGTTAAAAGAACTAACTCTTAAAGATGATATGATTATAAGTCAGAAAATTGAAATTGAAGAATATAAGAGAATTGCAGATGTTGTGAGTTCTGATTTGGAGATTAAAAAGATTGTGTGTCTAAAATATGAAGAAGAAGTAGTTGCTTTAAGAAAAGAGCTTGAAAGTATCAATGCTCAATCTGGTAAAATTCAGAAATTTGATCATAGTACTAATATATTGAATGAGATGTTGGGCAGGCAAAAGCATTCTAAATATCCTACTGGAGTGGGATATGAGGTTGGACAAAGCTTTGCAGACAAATCTAAACATGAAATAGTGTTTACTACTTCAGATGGAAATATTTTTACAGCCAAGCAAAAACCAAGAATGAAGGTTGATCTTGGTTACAGTATTGCTGCATCAAAGGATAACATTGACACTAGAAGACAATCTAAAGGTATTCATAGAGAAAGGAAAAATGTCTTCAGATCTTCACATCCTTGGCATGATCATTCTTTCCAAGGATATTGTTATGTTTGTAATGACTATGGTCATAAGGAAATTGATTGCATAAGATGGTCAAATAAGAATCATTCTAATGTCCCTAGAAATGAGGATGTGGTGTGTTACAACTGTACCAATTTTGGTCACTTGAGAAGAGACTGTAGAATAAATACAAGTAATAATAATGTAGGGAACAATGTTGGAAATGTCTGTAGGAAGTCTTCTATTTCTCAGAACAATCACGAAGTCATTTGTTTCAGATGTAATAACATTGGACATAAAGGACAACAATGCATATTCAATAGAAAGACAGGTACTTTAAGCAAACAAGTGAAAAAGTCTTCATTGGAGTGGAGAAGAAAGAGCAATAAAGATGACAAGAAGAGCAATAAAGATGCTTCTGAGAAAACTCCTTGTGCACTCCTTGCACAAGTGTTTCCTTCTAGGTCTTGAGAAGAAGCAAAGAATCAGGGGGAGTCTATTATGGTAATATATTTTACCCCTATGAAGTCTAGAATGAGGTCTAGCATCTTGAATTTTCTTTTGGTGGTATAAGATGCAAAGAAATGGCTTGTAAATGCCACTATTTCATTATGTTTTTGAAATAAAAGTTTGAAGTACATTGATAGTTCTTTGATGAGGTTGATGCTCAATTCTTAAGGTGCTGATGAATCTAGTGTCTTGCTAGTAAACTAGATAGTGTTTTTGAAGGAAGAGAAATGGCTTATTTTGGCTCACATAATGTCTTTTCATAACATGTAATTTCTATGAACAATGAAGTAAAAGACATAATGAATAATTTTCACACAAAATTGGTGGACAATGTGTTTGGTGATGAATTTGTATGGACTGTGTTATTTGAGACAACTTTTTTGATTGTAACATAACAGCATAATTGTCATGGATCAAAAGTAATATTTGTTTGAGGAGTTATATGATAGTGAGTCATGATTACTTGTTCAAATTTGTGACTCTAATATTGACAATCACTGATTGGAGCTGAAGCTTTGTGGTTTAAATTCCTTAACCTTTTGTTATTTTTGACAAAGTTTATCATCCAATTTGAAAGGTAATGGATAAATCTTTGCATCAAGGAATGTTTTTTCTTGGTCTAGTGGTTGATAGTTTTCAGAAGTTTTTGAAATGACAATGCACTTTGTTTTTAAATGAACTTTTTGGATGCTTGGGTTTTGGAAATAATGGTATGTCCTTATGACATCTTTGAGCGGTGTGGAGACATATAGATGAGTTCCTCAATATATTAAAAATAAGAAATCCTTTGGAAGTGATATCGATGTATTTATCTTTGGAGAACAGTGATTGAAAAACATGTTTGATGTTATGAGTTATTTCTGTGATGATATTATTCGGTGTTGTGTGAGAGTTGAGATTAATTATCTTTGGTATTTTTTCATCATTCTTGGTGTGGTAATAGATGTTCTCAAATGGTCTGAGGATGGGTGTACAAGAATAGATTGACATTGGATTATGTTGTATACATGCTTTCAAGTTATATTTTGTGTATGAAAAGAGTAAAATGACATGTGTCATTTGAAGAAGAATAACCAGTATCATTGGTCTTTGCTATGTATTGTCATGAACAGTGACTGAGGTTACTTGTAATGAGAAGAGGTTGGTTGTTTGTGCTCAAATTCTGGTATTGCTAGTGGAGTAGGTGATCTTGGTTGTTGAAGGTTGGCTTCTCATTTGTGTTTCCTGGCATTGCACATTCTTCTCTTCTATCCTTTGTCATTGAGGAAAAAAGGGGGAGAGTCATTTATGCTTTTCCATCAAGGACAAAGGGGGAGTTTGTTGGATCTCAATTGTGATCATATGGTTTGTCCTTGATGACAAAATCCCTCTTAGTTGACTCTACTTGTTGATAGTTTTAGATTGGTTTCTCATGTTTTATCTTGGTACAGTTTTGTCTATATGGTTTACTTGTCTTGGCATTCAGTGGACAACTTACATTCATAATTTTAATATCTTATGGTACTGATTAGTTTGAGCTTCGTGTAGTCTCTGGTTATCTTATTTGTACATTGTTTTGGTGACAGAAAAAGAACATTTCGGCGTAAAAATGCTAGGGTCTCCCCGATCCATTTTTCTGATAAACGTCTATGTTGCCTTTCGACAAGACATTTCTAATGTCATAACGATTTCATTTTACATACAGGCAGCTTTTGGCATGACATTCACATGGTCTTGGTGACAGAGGAAAGGTCTATAGGCATAAGTATTTTTCACCGCTGAGAGGTCTTACTGAATGAGTCAGGTCTCACCGACTAATACATGAGGTGGTTCATTGGCATAAGAAATCCCTATCGGCATGTTGTCTCATGGAGTGCTTTGTGTCTTGCCGACCGGCACAAGAAAGAACATATCGGCAAGAGTTGCGACATCAATATAATGTCTTAGAGAACTCATCATTATCTCACCAACCGAAGGAAAAGGAAAATATCAGTAGGAGTGTTGTATTCAGTATGTGGTCTCACCGAAGACATATTGTCTCACCGATCGACACAAGAAAGATCATATCTGCATAAGTTATACCTTCAAAATGATGTCTTAGCAAACTCATCATGTCTCCCCGACCGGAAACAAAGGGTGCTCATCGGCGAAAGGTTTTTTTCTTCATTGTAACATCTTGGCGAGCTTACTTTAGTCTTGTTGACCGCCGTTGGAAAAATTGTTTATCGGTATGAGGTCTCAGCTTCGGTGTAATTTCATAGTGAACCCGTCAGGTCTTGCGAATTAAGTCTGATGAGGGGCTTTCGACGAGAGGTTGATATTGTCTCAGCGACTCAGAGCAGATAAATTTTTTTGGTATGACATAGTGTGCTCCCCAAGAGGTCTCCTCGACATTGATATGTCTTGGTGATGCATAAAAAAAAGAAAAAATTTGGTATGACTCATGTGCTTGAAGAAAGGTCTTGGCGAGTTTGAATTCTTATACTGACCGACAACATAAAGGTATACATCTCGGTAAGAGTTAGGGTTTTCAGTGTGAGGTCTCGGTGAGTGACCTCCGGTCTCACTGATCTAACACAAAAGGACTTCTTTGGCATAGGTATTGAATTGTCTCGGAGAACAAGAATGATCACATGGGATTTTGGTAAGATACAGGATGGTCTACGAGATGTCTCCCGATTATAGATTATCTTAGCGAAGGCAGATGAAGGATACATCTCGGTGAGAGAACTATCTTGTCTTAGCGACACAAAATATGGTGGGTGACTTTCGGTATAACGAAGTGTTATCTATATGAGGTCTCCTCGAGAGCGATATGTCACGGCGATAAGTTTGATCATGGGGGCTCTCAGCAAAACAAAGACTTGTCTATGAGATGTCTCTCTGATATCAAAAGGCTATAGTGATAGTGAATGAAACAAAAGGGCATCTCGGTGAGAAACTTGCTTATGTCTCAATGACACGAGATGAAAGGATGACCTTCGGTAAAACAAAGAAAAATCTGTAAAATGTCTCCCCGATAGCAGAATGTCATAGCAACACATAAAAGATAAAAGGGTTTTCAGTGAAACTTAATGTGGTCTGTGAGAGGTCTTCTCGACTTCACTGGGTCACAGTGAAAGAAAAATAAGGAAAAGGAAACACAGCTCGCATAAGGTCATAGCGAATCAAAAAGAACACGTGGCGACTGTTGTCTTAGAAAATTATTAACGAAGACTCATACACTGTGGCCGACATGGATTTTTCTAAGTATATTTGCATGCCGACATCTTTGGTTGGCATCGAATCTCTAGAAGAGAATTGAGAGGTTATGATTTTTTGTTAGTGTGCAGTCATGGCTTTGATGAAAATCTTTCAGTTACAATTTGAAATCTCCTAATTCTGCACAGAAATTAAAGCTCTCTGGATAGGCATTACTCTAATTTTTACCATCATCTATAGATCATCATTATTCAACTTCATATTCTAAAATTAGCAAGAGATTTTTAGAATCTTGTGAAAATCACTTTTTGAAGATTTCTTCATGATAGACATACTTGAAGTGTATAAAAACTAGTGTTGAAAATAGTGGAAGTGCTACTGGCTAGAAATTCTTAGAGATAGTTATTGTGGCCATATCAATAGATGTATTGGAAAACTCTGTAATACAAGAGTTGGATTCTTAGGGTATGAGGTAGATAAGAGTGTTGAGTTTCTTGAGCTTACTAGAAAATAGAGAGATCCTCTGATATTATTATTGTTTTAAAAATAATATGAGGGGTTGGTGCTCCTTGAGATAGATATCTCTAAATGAGGGGTTGGTGCTCCTTGAAATTGGTGTTTCAAAATGAGGGGTTGGTGCTCCTTGATTTGGTGCTCAAAAATTATCCTATAAGGCATTGTTAACAGTAGTTTTTGAAGATTAAGCCAGTAAGGAAGTTTAGGAGTGGTTTTTCTACCCCAGGAATGTTTTCCACTCGGCAAATCTTTTGTCTCTTTGTTCTTCTGTGTGCTCATTGCTTTTTTGTGTTGTCGTTGTTTCAGTTCACTATTGGGATTATTATTGTTCTCAATTTTGTTTATGAATGATTACATTCAACTCATGAATGCATTAATCAAAGTAATATTGAGATCAAATCTGAGCTATGTTTTGGCAAATGAAGGATATCTCACTCAAATAATATTTTCATATGTTTTCTAATAGACTGAGTTAATGTTGTCATATCTTTGTGCTTTCAAAAGTGATTACTTTACTCTATTGTTGAAAGAAAAGGAAATCAGAATTAAAAATCTTGGTCGAAGTTGAAAAAGTTTAGACACTGATTCATCCCCCCTCTCAGTGTCTGTCCATAACTCCAACAAACTCCACATTTTTGAGTTAATTTTAATTCAAAAATGGTAAATTTTGTCTATAAATAAGGTAATTTCTAAAATTATTTGATTTTCCAAATATTTCTCTTTCTATCCAATATTTATCTCCCTATCACATTTATTTTCAACCATCGATTTAATTTTCTCAAATTGCATCTTGGCCGCTCACTTCATTTTTTTTTCCCTAACCCTAATTATGGGTTGTCACACACAATCTTGACCATTGATTTTATGGCATTCATCATCTTTTAATCTTGGCCATCTGTCCAAAATTGCATTTGCTATAAAATGCAATTTTTTCTCTCATTTTGGCACTTCTTAACACTTCATCTTTTACATACTTGATCTCATGCTATTTGAATCTTAGGCAATCTTGCATTCTTGTCACTTTGTCATAGTCATATTTACATTTCACTTGTCTTAGTTTTGATGCTTAGTAGTTGCATGATAGCATAGTATTTCATGTAGTCATTTCAAATCCTTCAATATTTTCTTAGGGTTTGTCTTTGTCATTAGATTGCTCACATTAAAACTGATGGAAACATCATATTTTTAGCAAATGGAAAAGGGCTATGGAGGTGATTCATGGAGATTTTGAGGACTATTTACTATAACTGTTCTTGTTTTATGCATTTTCCTCCATTTTTTCTTCGTAGTTAGTTAGGGTTTTATGTTTTATGCATGAATATAAGCTAACCCATAAAATGTCCTTAGTTACAGTGGGGGGTGGGTGCATGAAGATGGGTAGCAATTTTTTCCCCACTTTTTTAAAAAAACATTGAAAAATCATAACACTAGCGTGTTATAACGTGCTCACATTATGGATTGGTGTGTAGAGCTTGAGGCTCGACCACCACAAAGCCATAACACGAGCATGTTATAATGCGCTTGCATTATGACATGTTAAAAGCAAAAAAAAGAGGTCAAATTTATTTTAATTTCTGACTATTTTTTTCTTGTTGTCCATGGCCAAAAATGCCAAAATTTCATGCTTGCATTCTAGGAGGATATTTTTTGCAAAAACCTTCATCAACAATTGTTGATTCATCACCAGGATGTTGCCACATTGATGAGGAGGTCAAAGAGGTAAGGATTGTTTTTTTTTTTTTGAATTTGTTAGTTTTAGGTTGTATGTGATATTTATTTTTTGAATTTTTAGGAGATGTTAATCCTCAACAAAAAATCCCTCCTCAAAATCCACAGCAAGAAAAAAATCCTCAACAAAAAAATCCTTAACCACAACAACAACCTCCTCCACCAATCCCTCAATACCCTCCTGGCACTCAACAAAATTTAATGGGTGAAATTGAGAACAATAAAAAAAATTGAGGATTTAATTAGGAGGTTGAATGATCCAAATGGTTGAACTGCAGAAAGAATGAACCTGGCAACTTCACTGCAAGATATGTTAAAAAATGTAGATTCAATTGGAAAAAAATTAACTGGTTGGTAGGATAGGAGGCAGGTGGCTAGGGATTTTTACCAAGATAAATTATCATATAAAGATGTAAAAGATTTAAAAATTACAAAAGGTGATTTGTGCCCATTATTCACTGACCCAGGATCAAATGCAAATCCCTCCCTCAATGCAAAGATGTTTCCTATTCATTGGTGCAATCACCAAGAGATTAGGAAATATTTTTGGGATAGGTGGTACATGGTTTTTGATGACCCACCATGCAACAATTGTGAAGTACCACAGTATTTCCTCAGGAAACCATATGTTGAGTTCATCTTGAACAAAATCCCAAAGTATTTTGATATGAGGGACTTCCAGGGGAGAGGTGGGGGGTTGGAACAAGATAGACTTGGTGCACAGTCGTATCCTACACGACAAGCGAGATGACCTCTTGCTAGGCTGCCTCATGAGCACATTGTCATCCCTTTCGTCACGAGGGAGAGTGCTGACATAGAGACTCTTCAAGACATCAAATATTTGTTGCAAAGTGTCATTCAACATGCTATCCCTCTTATACAACAGTATCTAGGGGAGTCTTCGACGGGTGGGCTTTGATCCCATGTGTGTCAATATTTTGGGGAGACTTGTTCATATGACCCCACTGACACTCAAGAGGCTACTGCGCAGGATCCATCTGTAGTTATGGAGATGGAGAGGGTAGCTAACATTTCACATGATGCGTATGCAATTGATACTAAGGTAAAAGTTAGCATATTCATTGAATTTAATTTATTAAATTTCAATTTTGAAATGTAATATTAAATAATTTAGTTTTATGATTTTAATAAAATTGCAGGGTCATAGTGTTGATAGTGGATACACCGGCCCTACACCTACTTATTTCTACAGTACACCTATTGGTGGGGTATGTAACTAGTAAACAATTATATATTTATTACATGTTAATAGTATTGTTTTATGAATGGTATTTTAATATGTGATTTTGAATATTGAATAGGCTAATATTGGAGGTTTCGAGGGAACACCTCCCGGTGCCAGTGGACTTAGTCAATCCTTCACATAGGTAATAAAATAAAGATTTTAACTAATGAATTATACTTAATAGATTTGTGTAGTTTATATTCATATCATTGATTATGCTTCATTGCACATCATTCAAACTCAAAACATTACTTCACATTCCATAACTAATAACTAGATGTTGATAGATGACAAAATTTCAACTACAATATAGTTGTTTAGAAAGTCAACATAAGTAGTGATGCAATTAGTTCACATAGCATAAGTAATAAGTCTAGGAGCAACTTCCAATTGTATTTTCTTTCCATGGCATTCCATGAGACCACATTTTACTGAGGCATCTTTTCAAAAAACTCACTGACTTGTCTATGCTCCAAACTAGGAACCCATTATGGCCTTCTCTCACATATCTAAAACTCACTTGCAACTCTTTTGGAGCAACTGTCACAAATCTTGCTTTTAACGTTGAATTAGGCCACAATTAGGCCTCTTTTTCAAAGAGACACCTCTCCACACATACAACCAACACTTGAAACCTCCAAATAGTCAAAATATAACCAAGAAAACCTTAGAAATTATTCAACTTTTAGGATTCCTCTCACTCATTTAGACCCCTTTTCATAAATCCTTCACTTTCCTTGCAATCAATTAGCGCTTATTGAAACTCTTATTCTCTGACCTCTCACAAGATTATAATCACTTCAATCAAGTTTATTTATGCTTGTACATGCTCATTCCATCCTCAAATAGTGTTTCCCCAATGTTCTACATACACTTCCTTCACAAAATCACTCTTATTCACTAGTTTGCACCCTCTTTCACGTAGTGTTTCTCACTTATTCACTTCATTGACCACTTACAACCTCTCAGATCTTCTAAACACCCTCCAATTTACCCACTCTCATAGTTTTCAGGGGATTCTATCCACTTGTAAACCCCTGTCCTCTTTTCACTCACTCTAGCCTTGTTTAAAAGGCACCAAAATTGGTTTTTCACTAGGGAAGCGAGGATAACTCAAACAAAAACTTCACCAAAAAAAATACTTGGGTATGTGCGGGATCATCATGGAAAAAACAAGCCCTTAAGTGGTGAAAAATTCAAAAAGATAGAGTTAGGAAACTTGATGTAAAATTTTGAATAAGTTATCTATATTATTTCAAAAATATATAAGAATAGAATATGTAGAAAATTGAATGTAGTTTCTAAACTACTAGGTTTATTTTAAAAAAAACTATTTGGTGAAAATTTGAAATTTCAATGCAGTAGTACTTAAATTTCAGAGAAAAAATAAGTAGGTGTATGTTTCACCACCCTAACCACAATAAAATGATAATATTTTTTTATAAGATTTTAGATATAAGTAGAGGACTCATGTCCGGATGTGATGCATATTTTTTGTAATTTTTTTCCAAGTAAATAATTAATTATGAATTATTTATTACAACTTTTAGAAAATATAAAAACTCATATGTCTGGCCATCTTAACTTGGTCAAAACTTTGTGAAATTCATTTTTTTTAATCCCATCATATAAGAAGCATAGAATGTGACACATCTTTCAGATTCAAAAAATGTGATACCGTTTGAAAGCTATAGATGTTTTTCAATTAGTCTATCAATCAGGACTTTAGTCGTAATTCAAATAGAAAATGAAAAATAATTATTTATTAAATTCAAAGTAAAGCATAATTTATATTGGTGGAAAGCTAAGAATATCATTTAAAAACCCTTTTTGTTTGATCAATTTTGGGTAAAAAAAATGTTGTCAGCCACATACCCTACACATACCCATCATATCGCCACTTTTTGGCCCATCATTATCCTGCACATACCCCCTTACCTTCTACACCTAATCCTACTTTAGAACGGTCCATTCCACCAAGAAACAGTTGCTACAGAAAGGTGGAATGGAATTTTTAGTTCATTTGGGAAATTAAACCCTTAGCCCCTGATTTTTGACCGCTTAGAGAAATCAGGCCACCAAAAGCTTGAAACTCAATATAAAATGCTCAAATTAGTTTTAAATTGTTTCCAACATCTAACTCCTTCAATTCACACACATTACAGTTGCACTACAACCTGCACAAAATTGTACACTGGCAAATGATGGAGGAAAACACAAAAAATAGTAGTATAACAGTGATATTTTATTAGTTTTCTCCTTCAAAATGCTTCAACAATAGCTAACAACGATGAATCACATCTTTTAAACACTTTCCTAGTAATTTCAACTTCCTAAGCACCTTGTATTTCCTCTAAAACTACCTTGACTCTTCATATTCCTCCACTTGGCACCTTTTTACATTTTTAAAACATTGATTGACGACTTTTGTTAAGATTCTGTAACTTTACAACTTATGCCTAAAATGACTACCAAAGACCATTACAAACTCAAAAATGGCTATTTAAGCCTTATTACATCATGAAAATACCTATACAACCTCAAAATCCAAAATTTTCTTCATGGATGCATGCTCTTGTAAAGGTGCGCCTACACCACTTTTTCAAACAACTCACTTCCTTTTCTATGCTACCAAATTTTGCATACATTTCTACCAAATAATTTTATCAAACAGTTAATTTCCTCACTGCTATGGCTAAAATCTTAAAAAAGATGCTTTCCAGCAAACTATGGATGCTTGGAAAAAATCTATCAAAGCATAATAGTAAGCAATAGCATAGACAAGGAAGCTAGTAGGTTGAAAAAATGCTTCGAAGAAATGTGGTCTCATGGTGATGGAATTCCATTCCATCACCATGAGACCACATTTCTTCAAGGAATTTCTTCAAACAACTCACCACCATTTCTATGATACCACATTTTCTATACATGTGTAACAAAGCATTTTATGAAACTACTCACTTCCTTGTTGCTATGGCTAAAAGCCTGAAATAGGTGTTTTCCAACAAACTATGGATGCTTGGAAAAAATTCTATCAAAGCATAATAGTAAGAAATAATACCATAGAGAAGGTAATGAACTATTTGAAAAAATGCCTGAGAGAAATGCGGTCTTATGGTGATGGAATGCCATGACATGCATTTGTTTGTAATGGAATTCCATCACCATGAGACCCCATTTCTTTGAGGCTTTTGTTCAAATAGTTTACTACCTTCTCTATGCCACGACAATTATCATACATGTCTAGGAAAGCATTTATCAAATGGTTCAGTAGCCTGTTGCTATGGGTAAAAGCCTAAAAAAATGTGCTTTCAAACAACATATGGATAGGGAAAATAGTAAGCATGATAGTTAGAAATATATAGTTTAATAAGTACTCAAAATTTTGTTTATTATCTCATACATTATAAGTCATCATGTGGATTTCTATTGTAGTTTTTGTGATTGAATAAGTTGTTGTTTTATTTTCATATGTTGTAAGCTGAAACACCTTCGAATGTGATGAGGGTAATGGAGATGGTGTTTTGTTTGCTATAGAATCATCAATGGCTCTCATAGGGGAGGTATGAGGAAAATTACTAAATTTTAATTTACATTCGTTGTTATAGATGTTAGTGAAAAATCAAACCATTACTAATTCGTAGTTTAATTTATATTTGGATGGTTTATACAGGGATTGAGCATGCCTCAGCATGGGCATGTGAATATTTCCGTCATGGAGAGTGATCATGAGATGGTAGTAAGTGATTATTTTGTTAAATATATCATTTTTTATAATGTAATTTCTATATATTAATGTATTTACTTCTTATTGTAACTATTAAAACTTCACCAAGAACTAAACACTAGAAGCAAGAGGAGCACTCCTTGAGTGCAACACAAGTGTGTGACAAACATATTGCCATCTGATCAACAAGTAAAGGGAAATAATTTATTTCTAGAGAATGGAGAGAAATAACTTTTGATTCTAGAGCCCTTTGTTGTATGCCTACATGGCAGTTTTGTACATATTTTGTATTAGATATATTTGACATTGTATGCCTATATGGCATTCTCATAAGCCTATATGGATATTTGGTTAATACAAATCCTTTTTATCAATGGTTCCATATTTGTATTATAAATTCATGGTCCAATGTATAATTTGTGACTTACATGTTTTCATGTGTATACCTTGTATTCATGCATATACTTTATATTAATTTGTGTATACTACATGTATTCATGTGTATACTTCAAGGCTTATGTGTTTTTTATTACTTGTGATTCCCTTATTCACATGTACATGCTCGACTTATTCACGTGTATACTTATTAATTGGTTAGCCCTAGCATTGATCATTGTTGTCCTTCATAGTTTGTCTTGAATATTAATTGATTGATGCTAAACAAATTTATGTAAAAGAAAAAAAAACATTTTCAATTGGTATTCCATGAAATTATTCATAAAAATAGTTCAAAAATTATCCTTGATATTACAAAAAGATATTTGTTTATACACTTCAATTGTGCAGTCACCCTTTCAAAGAAAAATATGCCTATGTCACTATTACACTTCATTGGTAAACCAGATTTTGTATTGTGGAACTATATTAAGCTATCACTCTCAAGACCAATGTAACAATTATACAAAATAATGTTTGAGACTGCAAGAAGACGTCAAAATGGCTAGTGTACTAAACAAATTATTATGATTTCTGAAGAATGCTAATAACTCTACTCAATTGGCTTCTTTTTCAAAATCATACAAATTAAACCCTACCATCAACAGACTGTGTATATCAAGTTGCCACAATTCAAGTTTCAACGATGAATATTTATCATGCATGTTTTAAATGACATTCAAGTTTATGGTGGTTTTGTTTTTTATATGATGTTATGTGATATTCTAATCCTAATTCATGCTTCTAGGCTGCATATATATATATATATATATTGTTTTTAAATGTTTTTTGTACTAATAAACCCAAAAAGATAGGTAGAATGGCCTATTTAAACATATTACACTCAAACCCTTGTATGAGCAAGTTTAGACCTGTTTCATAAATCGACTTCTAAGTTGCTTGGAACTTAATAGAATTCCATAAGAATGGATTCCAATCAAAGCTAAAACCATTCTACAATAGATTCAGATAATCTTAGAGAAAACTCCTCCTGTACAAACCCGTACATAGGCTGGAAATGAAGAAAATGCAAAGAAATTAACAAAGAAACAAAGATATTTGATTGATATTCTCCTTTAAACTCTTCAACAACCACTAACTTTGAGTTTCCAATGATCATACACATTTTGTGTGGAAAACTCATACTTCTCAACCATTGTGTGTATGTTTCTCTTTTTGATTGTTTTGCATGCCATCATAAGGGATCAAGCTAGTTGAACGTAGGTCGGAGAAATTTCATGTGTTTGGGTGCAAAAGAGGGCCATGCCTAGAGTAAAAGTACCTATTGGGATGCATTGGAGAAATTTGTTTGGTCACACAAATTGCAAAATGAAAGTTGCACCACTTTGCAACTTTACACTGCTTGCATTTGACACTTTTTCCATCAAGTGAAAATTGGACACCACAGGAAAATGACTCAGAGATAACAAAAAATGAGAGAGGTTATTGTAGAGGGGTAAAAACTATCATGTAGGCTCAGATGGAGAGTTCATAAGCATCATGGTTTCCGAGTAATATCCTGTTAAAGATTGCTTCCCTTTTGCACTTTGGACCCTTAAGGAATCAATTCGGTTAAACGTAGCTCAGAGCGATTCTACGTGTTTGGGTGCAAAAGAGGACCATGTATAGAGTAAATGTACCCATTTAGATGCGTTGGAATAATCTGTTTGGTCAAATGAGTTGCAGAACAAAAGTTGCACCACTTTGTAACTTTCAACTCCTTGCAATTGACAACTTTTTCCCCAAGTGAAAATTCACCACCACGGGAAAATGCCTCCAAAATAGCAAAAACCGAGAGAGTTTATTGTAGAGGATCCCGATGCAATTCCATGTGATTAGATGAGAATTTTCTAAGCATCACAATATATGATTAACAACAAGGTGAAGTTTGCAGCCATTTTGCACTTTGGTCCTGTGTCATAGAAAAATGGTCCCTTGTAATTTTCATGGCCTTTTCAGTCTTCTTTCATGGTGTTGGAACTACATTGCTTTGATTTTATGTTGTATCATGGCTTGAACATGCTTAATTAGGAACTAAAAATCAATGAATGACATCTTGTGAAGGTGTTGTGTATTTTTGTAATACATTTCTACATTCTTCTAGAATCTATTTAATCCAATTCACCTAAAAATCACCTTTTCACTCATCAAGAAGTCCTATTATAAAGTTTTGTAAAGTCTTGTAATAAGCTTTCACACTTTTCTAGGCACATATTCACTATTTACACCCTTCTCATGCTTTATTTTGTCTATTTATGCCCTCATATGACTTAATTAAGTGTATTTTTGCATATTATCTTGACAAATAAGATTAAACACAACATTTTTCCTGACACATGTTTTTAGGTTCTAGGTGGGACCCATTCGCCATTGGTGGTGAATGAGTCCCCCTTGGCCCCAAATTCAAAATATTTCAAATTTCCTTTCAAGATTTTATTCAAAATCACTTGATGGCAACCTTTGATGAGGTATGAATGGATACTAAGGCACAAGAATTGTATAAATAAGTGATTAAATCACATCATTTTACATCTACAATCTCCACACCCATTCAAGCATTCAATCATACATTTCAAGCATTATTTAAGCACTTTGAAGCATCCATTGACATTACTTAAGACTTGCATCATCAAGAGTTGGGTGAGTTGATAACACTTGCATGTTATTAGTTTATCTTTTTCTTTCATTACATTGTCTTTTCAAGGGTTTAATTACCAAAAGTGGGGTTTAACCAAGGAAAACCCCTATTCACTAACCCCTAATCATTTTTCCCATTTTGCTTCTTTATTTTCAGCCTTTTTTTTGTAGATTTGATAGGTTATTAGGTGTTGAAGAGATATTTTCATGTCAAATAGGTGCTTGAAGTCAACTTAAGTCAAAATCAAGCTTGGAGAGACTTATTTGACTATTTTCTGTAGATTCAACTTTGGCAACCTGGCAAGCAAACATTCTCAGATCTAGTGTTGTAGAGTTGTCTCCCAATTTTTTAGGAGTTTGGGGGAGGACTAATTTTCCATCTGTGGTGAATGAGTCCCACCTTAGGACTGAAAACTTGAGTTTTTTTAGATTTCAGATCTCAATAGACAGAAACTAGCTCCTGACAGTTTTTCACTATTAGGTGGACTTATTTGCCACCCTGGGAAAATGAGTCCCACTATAAAAAATCAATAAAATTTATCAACATCCAGAACAGTCTAGAATCATCAAAATTTTCCTAGGTGTACTCTGTTTCATCCCATCTCTTTCTATTTTGCATAACTTCTTCATTTTACATAGTTGTTTGCATATCACAATGTTTTTTTAGACATAGTTATAATTGCACTTTTGCATTCATTCTATGTCATTCAGATTAGTCAA
Organism: Sequoia sempervirens; assembly: GCA_007258455.2. Lineage (NCBI taxonomy): Eukaryota > Viridiplantae > Streptophyta > Pinopsida > Cupressales > Cupressaceae > Sequoia > Sequoia sempervirens. The sequence continues at coordinate 97,945,501 of VDFB02047230.1, read as the reverse complement.
TTTCATTTAGTTAAGTTCATTTACATCACATCACATCACACGCATCTTAATTTGAGTGTTAAATTAGCATATTTGGCCCTATCTCTCTCCTTTTAGGTGAAAAACCCTAGAAGTGCAAGAGTAGTCCATAGGGTCCCAAAAATCTATGTTTTGTTTTGTTGAACCCAACTTTTGAACACTTTGAATTTATGATTGCATTCACATATTGCATCTTAATTTCCATTTTCATTAGCATTCAATTAAGACATTGATTTGTTATTGCATTCTAAGACTTTTTTTATTTTTGCATTAGTGAAAATATCTTCTAGATTTCATTTTTGCATTACATCTAATTGCAAAAAATCAAGATCTCCATTCTACATTTGAAAATTGCATACTATAGAGCATTTAAATCATCTTAAAATTTCTGAAAAATATTAAAAAACTTCATACTAGGACTCATTCACCACCCAGGGTAAATCAGTCTATCTCCACTTGTTAAACAACATTTTTAGCATTTTTCTACCATTTGTCTACATTTATGTTTTTTGTAGTTATCTCTTTGTTACAATTATCAGATTTTTTGTTATTTTCATTTTATAGCTTTATATTAGCTTGCATTTTCCTTCACCCCTCCTTTGTATTACTTTAGTGAGACGAAGTTCTAGACTCATGGCATCCCACAATAGCACTTTGTTTGTGGACCTTGGGATCTGGCGAGCTCCTACTCCTAGTATGGACAATGGTGCATTAGGCTCTGACAATACCACTTCCATACCTTCACCTTTCCATCCCATACATGTTGAAAATGAAACCAATTCCCTCCTGTAAGAAAAAGTCATTAATATTAATGAGGACTTTGCCATTTACAACAAGACTTATCACTTGAAAACATTTCTAAAACTGTGATACCTGCCATTGAGAATCTTCATCGTTTGATTAAAATTGATGATGGCTTGCAAGTGATGAAGAAAATTGTTGAGATTTAAAATAAACATTGCCAAGGAGCACCTCAAGCTCCTCCCCACTCAACCATTGCTTCCATCCCAACTTATACCAATCTACAAGTCCATACAACTATGTGTCAGGATACTTCTTTCTCGATTTCCACTAGCATTCCTACTTCCTTTGTGGCATCGCAAGTCCATTCTACCACTTTCACACCTCTTAGAATTCCTTTCACTTCTCCCAATATCACTTACACTCCATCACCATTTTCCCTTCCAACTCATCCAACATACCCTGATCCTCTTCTTACATAGCTTCTCACTACCATTCCATCTATGCAACATCAACTTTCCAACACCAGTCAAGGTTAATCCACTCCAACCAAATATCATGTTTGTTGTAGTCCCTTATCCTTAGAAATATTACATACCCTGATACCACAAGTGATAGAAATGCCTCAGTTTGAGAAATACAGAGGAAAAGGAGATCCTATCAATCATGATAATATCTATACAACTTTGTGTAGTGACTTTGTCCTTGATGATAAAATTTTAGCAATAAATTTTCCAAGGACTTTGAAAGATACTGCCTTAGAATAGTTTTCCAACTTTCCTAATCATTCCATCGGTTCATTTGATGAATTGGTGGATGCTTTAATTAGTAACTTTCAAGTGCACATGACACCTAAAATGACAATGGTTGAGCTTATGAGATGTAGAAAAAACACGGATGGAAAAGTGATGGATTTCATCTCACATTGCCAATCCTTATATGGTCAAATTGATGTCAAAATTCTCGATGCACATCTACAAAAGATGTTTATCAAAAAAATTTAAACCAACCTTCAAGATAAACTCACTATTATGAAATTCCCTTCATTCATGCATTTATGTACAACATTATGTGACTACCAAAATTTGGTTTCAAGCCGTGATTCCAAATCCATTTCAAACTGAGTTTAGAAACCCGAAAACACCAATCAAAACTAAAACAACACACAAAACTTCTTCAAACCTAATAAAGGATTTTTACAATTTAATCTACATCATCAACCTCAACCATCACCAACCCAATATGTTCTGAATCAAGTGGCCACTGTTAGAGTAGTTGTGCCTTATCACCATGGAGACTGAAACCGACATTTCACTTCTTTACTCAATACCCTCCATCAAACAATGAACCAATTAATCCAAAAATGCATGCTCACTTTACCACCCATTCGACCACTTGATCCAAACCAGCCATTACCACCTACATTCAAACATAATGCTTATTATCACTTTCATCGCTAACATGGCCATGAAATTGAACATTGTAAGCATCTTAATCATTTAGTCCAAGACATCATTGATTCAGGTGACTTGACCATTGCAGGTGTTAATGATCAAGACAATAAGTCCGTTGCACTTACTAAATAGAATTTACAAATTTTCACCAATCCTATACGAAAACATACTACCTTGTTTGTCAAGGCTAGTGAACCTTCCAAGCCTGATGTAATGACTATTAATACAAATAATGAAAACCATGATACAACTCCTATTTTTACCCAAGCTCGACCTATGGATAATCTTGTGTCTATGATAGACGTTATCCCTCGTAAGGGACAAACCATAAAATACGTTGATATTACTTTTTCACTAAAGACATACTCCAAAAGCTTCCTGATAGTCCTCTCTACATAGATGGTTGAATCTATGATAAGCCCATTAATGGGATATTAATAGATCCCTCTTGTGGTGCCAATGTGATCAAAAAAGAGTTTTTGGTATTACATGAACTATATCAAGATGATTACAATAAATCCACTGGATGGATTAAAACACATAATGGTTTTGCATGCCCTATGATTGGATCAATCATGCTACCCTTACAAATAGAAGGTAAAACTTTGGAAGTAACATTCTAAATTATTCCACAATCTAACCAATTTTTTTTACCGCTAGGCCTCCTTTGGCTTCGTACAATGAAAGTGGTTCAATCAGTTGTTCATAAGTTCTTGAAGTTTCCACATGACAACGATATAGTCACCATACACCATAGTGGTTTGAATCCTTTAACTTCCAAAGGTAACTTCTCATTAGAAGCCTTTTGGCCTACACCTATGGAACCCATCACCCCTCGCAAGGATTTCTTTTTCATCACTTATTAAATGTTTAAAGCAAAAAATATAGCTGAATTATCTCTTCGTAACTCATCGACGTCCATTTTTGCAGCCCCTATTATAGACAAAACCATGATTCAATGTGAGTATGACATTGAGAAAACCATACAAACGCCTGAACAATAACCACTTTATATTTCCTTGCCATCATTTAAATGACCAAGGGAATATGAATCATTCCCTGCTCAGCTTGCTTGCCTTAAACAAGTTTACAAAGAAAAAGAGAAAGTGGTTGATCCATCCTCTTTAGTTTCTTCTATATTTTCCTCTTTTGAAGTAGCAGAACCCATGATGACTCAACCACTCTTACACCTTAACAACTCCAAAACAAAATTAAACAGAACCATGGTGCAAGGGAATGTAGGTGTCGTCATCGTCTCCTTTCTCATCAATCTCACATAGAAGAAGATAAAGAAAAAAAACCTTTAACTTTGATAGAAGTAATAGATGACCACCCTCCTTCTCCTAACACACCAGAAGATAGTCCAATGCAACAATCACAACAAATTGAACCAATTCAAACAAAATAGCTTTTGATACATCCATCTTTACAAATCACCCTTCGTCCTCCTATTTTCATAAATCTTGATAATGATGTTGATGGTGATGAAGATGCATAAATTTCCAAAATTTATGAAGAAGCGCATAAAAATTTAAATTTTTTAATTTTCATCTATAATGAGCTTAAATGACACATCCTCTCCCCCAAGTGAAGGACCTAGCAAAACTCCTAGTTCGATACTTGCAATTATTCCTTCGGAAAGTCAACCACCCTCACATTACACTAAACATGACTGGGAGGCAGATGACATATTAGATGGTTGACTTGCATTTGCCTAACTAGCCTTTTTACTTTTCTCTTTTTACCTTTCCTTTTATGTGTGTATGATGTTCCCCCATATTGTGCATTCGATGTTCTCTCTTTGCACACTTCTTCCATTTGTACCTTTATTCTTCTATTCATCATGCTTTTCCTTTTCTTCTTTTAGTTTTGTGTTTTCCTTTTGGGGATGATGGAAAGCATAGAGATGCCCTATGTCTCTTCCATGTTGACCCAAAAGGTCCTTGCCTTTTTCTCTTTTGGTTTTGTGTTTTCCTTTTGGGGATGACGCAAAGCGTAAAGACACCCTATGTATCTTTCATGTTGACCCAAAAGGTCTTTGTCTTTTTCTCTTTTGGTTTTGTGTTTTCTATTTTGGGATGATGCAAAGCATAGAGATGCCCTATGTCTCTTCTATGTTGACATAAAAGGTCCTTATATTTTTCTCTTTTTGTTTTGTGTTTTCATTTTGGGGATGATGCAAAGCATAAAGATTCCCTATGTCTCTTCCATGTTGACCCAAAAGGTCCTTGTCTTTTTTAACTTTGTTTTGTGTTTTCCTTTTGGGGATGATGCAAGGCATTGAGACCGAAATGTCTCCTTCATGCTGACCCAAAAGCTTTTTCATTTTCTTTCACCTATTTTTTTACTTTCTCTTTTGCTTTTGTTTTCCTTTTTGGGATGATGCAAAGCATCACGACTACAATGTCTCTTCCATGTTTACCCAAAATGGACTTTCTTTTTCCTTTGTTTTTATTCTCTTTGTGTCATTCTTCTCGTTCTATGTATTCAGGGAATGATGACAGTTTCAAGTTATTTCATAAACACATTCCAACAACGAACATACTGACCCCAAATCCATAGATCCCTTATGTGTTTGGTGTGATTTCTTTTCTAGGGGGCAACTAACTTTCTTTATTTTTCATTTTCCTTGAGATGACACAACCTATCTTTGAAACATATGACTTGGCACAGGGCTTTCCAAGTTGGCTTTCATGTTTTGTTTTTTTTTACATTTTCTTTTCTTCTCCACTTTAAATTAATTTCTCATAGAATGATGTGTAGCAATTCCTTTAAAGTGGGGGGCATACATTACCATTAATTCATTGGAATTCTTGGTTCCTAGTGTAGATTTCTCGTTTACGTGATGCGTTTGCCACTTTATGGATGACATTGTGTGTGATGTCCTTCATAAGTGTGATCTATCTTAACATATTACATTACTCTTAGTGGCCTGATGCAATGCATTGCATCCCCTAGGTTGTGAATATACTATTCTTTGACTGGTCCTCTCTTGGAGACATTACGCACAATGTTCCCTTAGTGACTGACCTTGCATAAGTTGAGCAAGACTCCTTGGAACATTTACAATTTACATTTTTAATTTTTTCCACCTTGCATAACATGGCTTGCATGACTATGGTACCCTTTCCTTTTCATTCATGAACATTCCTTTTTCTTTATGGCACCTTGTTAAATTTATCAAAAAGCATAACTTTGACATGGTTAAGTGAGAAGCCCACCTAGCGGCATTACTTTTCCCCATAGCCACCTTTGTGTTTTGTGAGTGCACACCAACTAGCGTATGTTTCTTACCTTTTTTGGGCTTTCTCACACCATGGAAAAATAGTTTTGTGGCCCTAGAGTGAGTATACAGTTGGGCCTTCTCACCTCGTGGATAGCCTGAACTTTTGTGGCCCCATAGTGAGTACACATTCTCTTTTTCAAACAATCATCCTAGATCTCTTTTCACAAACTAGTTGGATTGACGATCAAAGCTTCATCCAATTCATTTCAATACTTGTGTGTTCCATTGTTCTTATGTCTAGTTTTCCATGGGATCTTCATCTTGGGAGCTTGATCATCCCTCTTGATCATTGTCATTCCATCTTGCTAGTGTAAGTTCATTTGAACCCTCCTCTCGATGTTCATGGCTACTTTAGTGTGAGTTTGAAGAAAAATCATCCTCTCAGTAAAGTGGAGGCTAAATGTGCCATAGAAAAATGGTCCCTTGTCATTTTCATGGCCTTTTAGGTCTTGTTTCATGGTTTTGGAACTATGTTGCTTTTATTTTATGTTGTATCATGGCTTGAACATGCTTAATTAGGAACTAAAACTTAAAGAACAACATCTTGTGAAGGTGTTGTGAAGTGTTGTAAGAAATCTCTACATTCTAGTAGACTCTATTTCATGCAATTCAACTAAAAATCAGCTTTTCACTCATCAACATGTCCTATTATGAAGTGTTGTAAAGTCTTGTAACATGCTTTCACACTTTTCTAGGCAAATATTCACTATTTACACCCTTCTCATGCTTTATTTTGTCTCTTTATGCCCTCATATGACTTAATTAAGTGTATCTTTGTATATTATCCTGACAAATAACATTAAACACAACATTTTTCTTGACATATGTTTTTAGGTCCTAGGTGGGACCCATTCCCCATGGGTGGCGAATGAGTCCCCCATTGTCCCCAAATTTAAAATATTTCAAATTTCCTTTCGGTATTTTATTCAAAATTACTTGATTTCGGCCTGTGATGAGGTATGAACAAATACTAAGGAACAATAATTATATAAATATGTGATTTTCACCTCATTTTACAACTCCTACACTCTCCTCATTCAAGCATTTAATCCTACATTTCAAGCATTATTCAAGCAATTTAAAGCAACCATTGACATTAATTCAAACTTGCATCATCAAGAGTTAGGTGAGTTGATAATACTTGCATGTTATTATTTTATCTTTCTCTTTCATTACATTGTCTTTTTAGGGATTTAATTATCAAAAGTGGGGTTTGACCAAGGCAAACCCCTATTCACTAACCTGTAATTAGTTTTCCCCTTTTAATTGTTTATTTGTAGCCCTTTGTTTGAAGATTTGATAAGTTATTAGGTGTTGAAGAGAGATTTTCAATTCAATTGGGTGCTTCAAGTCAACTTAAGTGAAAATCAAGCTTGGAGAGACTTAATTGTCCATTTTCTGCAGATTTGACTTCGACAACCCAACAAGCAAACATTCTTAGATCTAGTCTTGCAGAGTTGTCTCCTATTTTTTTCAAGAATTTGGGGGAGGAATGATTCACCATCTATGGCGAATGAGTCCCACCTTAGGACTAAAAACTTGAGTTTTGTCAGATTTCAAATCATGACAGACAAAAACCAGCTCCTGATAGTTTTTCACCAGTAGGTGGACTGATTCACCACCATAGACGAATGAGTCCAACTATGAAAAATTAGTAAAATTCATCAACATCTATAACACTCTAGAAACATCACACTTTTCCTAGGTGAACTCTATTTCATCCCATCTCTTTCTATTCTGCATAACTTCTTCATTTTACATAATTGTTTGCATATCACAATGTGTTTTCAAACATAGTTGTAATTGCACTGTTGAATTCATTCTAGGTCATTTAGATTAGTCAATTGAATTTATTTAAGTTCTTTTACATTATATCATATGAAAAAAATCTTAATTTGAGTGATACGTTAGCATTTTTGGCCCTATCTCTCTCCTTTTAGGTGAAAAACCCTAGAAGTGCAAGAGTAGTAGATAGGGTCCCAAAAATCTATTTCATTTTCTTTATCTTCTTCTATGCGATATTGATGAGCAAGGAGATGATGAAGACACCTACATTCCATAACACTACAGTTCTGCATAATTTTTTTTTGAGTTGTTGACGTGTAAGAGAGGATTGAGTCATCATAGGTTCTGCTACTTCCAAAAAGGGAAGAACAAAGGAAACTGAAGAGCATGGATCAACCACTTTCTCTTTTGATTTGTAAATTTTTTTAAGGTGACTAGGCTGAGCGGGGATTTTTTCATATTCCCTTGGTCATTTAAATGATGGTGGGGAAATCTCAAGTGGTGATTTTTCAGGTGGTTGTATGGGTTACTCAATGTCAGACTCAGGTTGAAGCATAGTTTTATCTATGATAGGGGTGCAAAAGTGGATGGGGATGAGTTACAAAGAGATAATTCAGCTATCATTTTGGCTTTAAAATTTTCATAATCTATGAAAAATAAATCCTTGCGAGGGGTGATGGGTTCCATAGGTGTAGGCCAAAAGGCTTCTAATGAGAAGTTATGTTTAGAAGATAAAGGATTAAAGCACCATGGTGTATAGTGACTATCTCATTGTGATGTGGAAAATTCAAGCACTTATGAACAACTGATGGGACAACTTTCATTGAATGAAGCCAAGGGAGGCCTAGCTGCAAATGAAATTGGTCAAATTGTGGAATAATTGAGAATGTTACTTCCAAAGTTTTAGGTCCTATTTGTAAGGGTAGCATGATCGATCCAATCGTAGGGCATGCAAAACCATTATGTGTTTTAATCCATGCAGTGGGTTTATTGGAATCATCTTGATATAGTTTGAGTAATACCAAAAAATATTTTGTGATCACATCGGGTTCACCAAAATGAAACATACATTTTTGGGACCCTATGGACTACTCTTGTAGTTATAGGGATTTTCACCTAAAAGGAGATAGGGCAAAAAATGCTAATGTATCAGTCAAATTAAGATGTTTGTGATGTGATGTGATGTAAATTAACTTAAATAAATGCAATTAACTAATGTGAATGAGCTAGAATTAATGGAAAAGTGCAATTACAACTATATTTGAAAACACATTATGATATGCAAACAACTATGTTAAATGAAGAAGTTATACAAAATAGAAAGAGATGCGATGAAATAGAGTGCACCTGGGAAAAGTGTGATGATTCTAGAGTGTTATCGATGTTGATGAATTTTACTGATTTTTCACAGTGGGACTCATTCACCCAAGGTGGCAAATCAGTCCACCTACTAGTGAAAAACTATCGGGAGCTAGTTTCTTTATTTCAAGATTTGAAATATGACAAAACTCAAGTTTTCAGTCCTAAGGTAGGAATCATTCACCACAAATGGTGAATCTATCCTCTCCCAAATTCTTGAAAAACTGGGAGACAACTTTTGCTTGTTGGGTTGCCAAAGTTAAATGTAGAGAAAATGGAGAAATAAGTCTCTCCAAGCTTTATTTTGACTTAAGTTGACTTGAAAATCACTCTTCAACACCTAATAACCTGTCAAATATGCAAACAAAGGGCTGCAAATAAACAAGAAAAAGGGGAAAATTGATTAGGGGTTAGTGAATAGGGCTTTCCTTGGTCAAACCCTACTTTTGGTAATCAAACCCTTGAAAAGACAATGTAATGAAAGAGAATGATAAACTAATAACATGCAAGTGTTATCAATTCAAATAACTCTTGATGATGCAAGTCTGAAGTAATGTCAAGGGCTCCTTCAAAGTGCTTGAATAATGCTTGAAATGTAGGAATGAATGCTTGAATGAGTTAGGAGATTGTAGGAGAGATGTAAAATGAGGTGAAAATGACTTATTTATACAATTCTTGTGCCTTAGTATCCATTCATACCTCATCACTGGCTGACATCAAGTGATTTTGAATAAAATACCTAAAGGAAGTTTTAAATATTCTAAATTTGGGTCCAAGGGGGATCATTCGCCACCCATGGCGAATGGGTCCTACCTAGGACCTAAAACACATGTCAGGAAAAATGTTGTCATCCATTTTGATCATCCCTCTTGATCATTGTCATTCCATCTTGCTAACGTAAGTGCATTGGAACCCTCCTCCTGATGTTAATGGCTACTTTCGTGTGAGTTTGAAGCAAGTTCATCCTCTCACTAAAGTGGGGGCTAAATGTGCTGTATAAAAATGGTCCCTTGTCATTTTCATGGCATTTTACGTCTTGTTTCATGGTGTTGGAACTATGTTGCTTTGATTTTATGTTGTATCATGGCTTGAACATGCTTATTTAGGAACTAATTTACACAAAGAATGACGTCTTGTGAAGGTGTTGTAAAGTGTTGTAAGACATTTCTACATTCTTCTAGACTTTATTTAATGTAATTCACCTAAAAATCAACTTTTCACTCATCAACAAGTCCTATTATGAAGTGTTGTAAAGCCTTGTAACAAGATTTCATGCTTTTCTAGGAACATATTCACTATTTACACCCTTCTCATACTTTATTTTTTCTCTTTATGCTGTCATATGACTTAATTAAGTGTATTTTTTCATATTATCTTGATAAATAACATTAAACACAACATTTTTCCCGACACATGTTTTTATGTCCTAGGAGGGACCCATTCGCCATGGTGGCGAATGAGGCCCCCTTGTGACCAAATTCAAAATATTTCAAATTTCTGTTTGGGATTTTATTCAAAATTACTTGATGTCAGCCTATAATGAGGTATGAACTGATACTAAGGCACAATAATTGTATAAATAAGTGATTTTCACCTCATTTTACACTCCTATAATCTCCTCACTCATTGAACCATTCAATCCTAAATTTCAAGCATTATTCAAGCACTTTGAAGTAGCCATTGAAATTACTTCAAACTTGCATCATCAAGAGTTATGTAAGTTGATAACACTTGCATGTTATTAGTTTATCTTTACTTACATTGTCTTTTCAAGGGTTTAATTACCAAAATTGGGGTTTGACCAAGGAAAACCCATATTCACTAACCCCTAATTATTTTTCCCCTTTTTCTTGTTTCTTTATAGCCCTTTTTTTTATAGATTTGATAGGTTATTAGGTGTTGAAGAGTTATTTTCAAGTAAACTAGGTGCTTCAAGTCAACTGAAGTCAAAATAAGGCTTGGAGAGACTTATTTTTCCTTTTTATGTAGATTTGACTTTGGCAATCCGACAAGAAAACATTCTCAGATCTGGTGTTGCAGAGTTGTCTCCCAGTTTTTCAAGAATTTGGGAGAGGACTGATTTGCCATCTGTGGTGAATGAGTCCCACCCTAGGACTAAAAACTTGTGTTTTGTTAGATTTCATATCCTGATAAACAGAAACCAGTTCCCAACAGTTTTTCACCAGTAGGTGGACTGGTTCACCATTTGTGGTGAATAAGTCCCACCTTAGGACTGAAAATTTGATTTTTGTCAAATTTTAGATCCTGACAGACAGAACCCAGCTCCCGACAAATTTTCACCAATAGGTGGACTAATTCACCACCCTGGGCAAATGAGTCCCACCATAAAAAAATTGGTTAAATTCATCAACATCAAGAACACTATAGAATCATGACACTTTTCCCAGATGCACTCTGTTTCATCCCATCTCTTTCTGTTCTGCATAATTTCTTCATTTTACATAGTTTTTTGCATATCACCATGTGTTTTCAAACATAGTTGTAATTACAATTTTACATTCATTCTAAGTCATTCAGATTAGTCAATTGCATTTAACTAAGTTCATTTACATCACATCACATTACACACATCTTAATTTGAGTGATACATTAGCATTTTTGGCCCCATCTCTCTCCTTTTATGTGAAAAACCCTAGAAGTGCAAGAGTAGTCCATAGGGTCCAAAAAATCTATGTTTCATTTTGGTGAACCTAACTTTTGAATAGTTTTAATTTCTAATTACATTCACATATTACATCTTAGTTCCCATTTGCATTAGCATTCAATTAAGACATTGATTTGTTATTGCATTCTAGGACTTTCCATTTTTGCATTAGTGAAAACTTCATCTAGATTTCATTTTTAAATTACATCTAACTGAAAAAAAAAACATCTGCATATTGCATTTGAAAATTGTACACTGTGGAGCATTTAAATCATATTAAAATTTCTGAAAAATATTAAAAAACTTCATACTAGGACTCATTCACCACCCAGGGCGAATCAGTCCCTCTGCACTTGTTAAACAACATTTTTAGCATTTTTCTGCCATTTGTTTGCATTTCTATTTTTTGTAGTTAGCTCTGTGTTACAATTGTCATATTTTTTGTTATTTCCATTTTAGAGCTTTAGATTAGCTTTTATTGGCCTTCACTCCTCCTTTGTGGTACTTTCATGAGTTTTTGGTGACCCGTTGATAATACTTTAGTGAGATGAAGCTCTAGACTCATGACATCTCGCGATAGCACTTTCATTGTGGACCTTGGGATCTCATAAGCTCCTACTCCTAGTATGGACAATGGTGCATTAGGCCCTGACAATACCACTCCCATACCTTCACCTTTGCATCCCATTCATGTTGACAACCAAACCAATTCCCTCTCTAGAGAAAAATTCATTAATATTCATGAGGACTTTTCACATTTACAACAAGACTTATCACTTGAAAACATTTCTACAACTTCCATACCAACCATAGAGAATCTTTATCATTTGATTGAAAGTGATGATGGCTTACAAGTGATGAAGAAAATTGCTGAGATTTATAGTAAACATGCCTCTTCAAACATTAAATTTGCAACCATTCCTATAAGCCAAGGAGCACCTCAAGTTCCTCCCCCTTCAACCATTTCTTCCATCCCAACTTATACCAATTTGCAAGTCCATACAACTATGCGTCAGGCTACTTTTTCCCCAATTTCCACTAGCATTCCTACTTCCTTTGTGGCATCACCAGTCCCTTCTACCACTTTCACACATCTTAATATTCTTTTCACTTCTCCCAATATCACTTGCACTCCATCACCATTTTCCCTTCCACCTCAAGCCACATACCCCAATCCTCTTCTTACATAGCTTCTCACTACCATTTCATATATGCAAAATGAACTTTCCAACATTAGTCAAGGTCAATCCGCTTCAACCACATAGCATGTTCGTAGTAGTCCCTTATCCTTGTAAATATTATGTACCCCGATACCACAAGGGATAGAAATGCCTCGGTTTGAGAAATATGAAGGAAAATGAGATCCTATCAATTATGTTAATGCCTGTACAACTTTATGTAGTGACTTTTTCCTTGACGATAAACTTGTAGAAAAAAAATTTCCAAGGACTTTGAAAGATACTACCCTAGAATAGTTTTCCAACTTTCCTAATCATTCCATCCATTCATTTAATGAATTGGTGGATGCTTTCATTAGTAACTTTCAAGTGCACATGACACCTAAAAATACAATGGATGACCTTATGAGATGTAGAAAAAACACAAATGAAAAAGTGACGGATTTCATCTCACATTACCAATCCTTATATGCTTAAATTGATGTCAAAATTTCTGATGCACATCTCCAGAAGATGTTTATCGAAAATTTTCAAACCAACCTTCAAGATAAACTCACCATGATGAAATTCCCTTCATTCATGCATTTATGTACAACATTATGTGACTACCAAAATTTGGTTTAAAGCCATGATTCCAAATCCACTTCCAACCAAGTTGAGAAACCCGAAAACACCAATCAAAACCAAAACAACACACAAAACTTCCTCAAACCTAATAGAGGATTTTTGCAATTTAAACTATCTCCTCAACCTCAACCACCACCAACACAATCTATTTTGAATCAAGTGGCCACTGTTAGAGGAGTCGCGCCTTATCGTTATGGAGACTCGAACTGACATTTCACTCCTTTACCCGATACCATCCATCAAACAATGAACCAATTAATCCAAAAATGCATGCTCACTTTACCACTTGTTCAACCACTTGATCCAAACAAACCATTACCACCTACATTAAAACATAATTCTTATTGTCACTTTCATCACCAAAATGGTCACAACAATAAACATTCTAAGCATCGTAAACATTTAGTCCAAGACCTCATTGATTTAGGTGACTTGACCATTGCTGGTGTTAATGATCAAGGCAATAAGTCTGTTGCACCTCCTAACCAGAATTTACAAAATTTCACTAATCCTATGTTGAAACATACTACCTCATTTGTCAAGGCTAGTGAACCTTCCAATCCTGATGTAATAACTGTTAATACCAATAATGATGAACATGATACAACTCCTATTGTTACCCAAGCTAGTCCTATGGAGAAACTTGTGGCTATGATAGATTTTATCCCTCATAAGGGTCAAACAACAAAATCCCTTGATATTTCTTTTTCTACTAAAGACATACTCCAAAAGCTTCTTGATGGTCCTCTCTACATAGTTGGTTCAATCTATGACAAGCCCACTAATGGGATATTAATATATCCTACTTGTGGTGCCAATAGGATTGGATCGATCGTACTAGCCTTACAAATAGGACCTAAAACTTTGGAAGTAACATTCTCAATTATTACACAATATGACCAATTTCATTTGTTTCTAGGCCTCCCTTGGCTTCACTCAACAAAAGCGGTCCCATCAGTTGTTCATAAGTGCTTGAAGTTTCCACATGACAATGAGATAGTCACCATACATCATAGTGGGCTTTAATCCTTTATCTTCCGAAGGGGTATGTGCAAGATCATCATGGAAAAAATAGGTCCTTAAGTGGCAAAAAATTTAGAAAAATCAGAGTTAGGAAACTTGACATAAAA
>VDFB02047230.1:97896719-97931158 GCA_007258455.2 Sequoia sempervirens | reverse complement strand
AATGTTCCCTTAGTGACTGACCTTGCATAAGTTGAGCAAGACTCCTTGGAACATTTACAATTTACATTTTTAATTTTTTCCACCTTGCATAACATGGCTTGCATGACTATGGTACCCTTTCCTTTTCATTCATGAACATTCCTTTTTCTTTATGGCACCTTGTTAAATTTATCAAAAAGCATAACTTTGACATGGTTAAGTGAGAAGCCCACCTAGCGGCATTACTTTTCCCCATAGCCACCTTTGTGTTTTGTGAGTGCACACCAACTAGCGTATGTTTCTTACCTTTTTTGGGCTTTCTCACACCATGGAAAAATAGTTTTGTGGCCCTAGAGTGAGTATACAGTTGGGCCTTCTCACCTCGTGGATAGCCTGAACTTTTGTGGCCCCATAGTGAGTACACATTCTCTTTTTCAAACAATCATCCTAGATCTCTTTTCACAAACTAGTTGGATTGACGATCAAAGCTTCATCCAATTCATTTCAATACTTGTGTGTTCCATTGTTCTTATGTCTAGTTTTCCATGGGATCTTCATCTTGGGAGCTTGATCATCCCTCTTGATCATTGTCATTCCATCTTGCTAGTGTAAGTTCATTTGAACCCTCCTCTCGATGTTCATGGCTACTTTAGTGTGAGTTTGAAGAAAAATCATCCTCTCAGTAAAGTGGAGGCTAAATGTGCCATAGAAAAATGGTCCCTTGTCATTTTCATGGCCTTTTAGGTCTTGTTTCATGGTTTTGGAACTATGTTGCTTTTATTTTATGTTGTATCATGGCTTGAACATGCTTAATTAGGAACTAAAACTTAAAGAACAACATCTTGTGAAGGTGTTGTGAAGTGTTGTAAGAAATCTCTACATTCTAGTAGACTCTATTTCATGCAATTCAACTAAAAATCAGCTTTTCACTCATCAACATGTCCTATTATGAAGTGTTGTAAAGTCTTGTAACATGCTTTCACACTTTTCTAGGCAAATATTCACTATTTACACCCTTCTCATGCTTTATTTTGTCTCTTTATGCCCTCATATGACTTAATTAAGTGTATCTTTGTATATTATCCTGACAAATAACATTAAACACAACATTTTTCTTGACATATGTTTTTAGGTCCTAGGTGGGACCCATTCCCCATGGGTGGCGAATGAGTCCCCCATTGTCCCCAAATTTAAAATATTTCAAATTTCCTTTCGGTATTTTATTCAAAATTACTTGATTTCGGCCTGTGATGAGGTATGAACAAATACTAAGGAACAATAATTATATAAATATGTGATTTTCACCTCATTTTACAACTCCTACACTCTCCTCATTCAAGCATTTAATCCTACATTTCAAGCATTATTCAAGCAATTTAAAGCAACCATTGACATTAATTCAAACTTGCATCATCAAGAGTTAGGTGAGTTGATAATACTTGCATGTTATTATTTTATCTTTCTCTTTCATTACATTGTCTTTTTAGGGATTTAATTATCAAAAGTGGGGTTTGACCAAGGCAAACCCCTATTCACTAACCTGTAATTAGTTTTCCCCTTTTAATTGTTTATTTGTAGCCCTTTGTTTGAAGATTTGATAAGTTATTAGGTGTTGAAGAGAGATTTTCAATTCAATTGGGTGCTTCAAGTCAACTTAAGTGAAAATCAAGCTTGGAGAGACTTAATTGTCCATTTTCTGCAGATTTGACTTCGACAACCCAACAAGCAAACATTCTTAGATCTAGTCTTGCAGAGTTGTCTCCTATTTTTTTCAAGAATTTGGGGGAGGAATGATTCACCATCTATGGCGAATGAGTCCCACCTTAGGACTAAAAACTTGAGTTTTGTCAGATTTCAAATCATGACAGACAAAAACCAGCTCCTGATAGTTTTTCACCAGTAGGTGGACTGATTCACCACCATAGACGAATGAGTCCAACTATGAAAAATTAGTAAAATTCATCAACATCTATAACACTCTAGAAACATCACACTTTTCCTAGGTGAACTCTATTTCATCCCATCTCTTTCTATTCTGCATAACTTCTTCATTTTACATAATTGTTTGCATATCACAATGTGTTTTCAAACATAGTTGTAATTGCACTGTTGAATTCATTCTAGGTCATTTAGATTAGTCAATTGAATTTATTTAAGTTCTTTTACATTATATCATATGAAAAAAATCTTAATTTGAGTGATACGTTAGCATTTTTGGCCCTATCTCTCTCCTTTTAGGTGAAAAACCCTAGAAGTGCAAGAGTAGTAGATAGGGTCCCAAAAATCTATTTCATTTTCTTTATCTTCTTCTATGCGATATTGATGAGCAAGGAGATGATGAAGACACCTACATTCCATAACACTACAGTTCTGCATAATTTTTTTTTGAGTTGTTGACGTGTAAGAGAGGATTGAGTCATCATAGGTTCTGCTACTTCCAAAAAGGGAAGAACAAAGGAAACTGAAGAGCATGGATCAACCACTTTCTCTTTTGATTTGTAAATTTTTTTAAGGTGACTAGGCTGAGCGGGGATTTTTTCATATTCCCTTGGTCATTTAAATGATGGTGGGGAAATCTCAAGTGGTGATTTTTCAGGTGGTTGTATGGGTTACTCAATGTCAGACTCAGGTTGAAGCATAGTTTTATCTATGATAGGGGTGCAAAAGTGGATGGGGATGAGTTACAAAGAGATAATTCAGCTATCATTTTGGCTTTAAAATTTTCATAATCTATGAAAAATAAATCCTTGCGAGGGGTGATGGGTTCCATAGGTGTAGGCCAAAAGGCTTCTAATGAGAAGTTATGTTTAGAAGATAAAGGATTAAAGCACCATGGTGTATAGTGACTATCTCATTGTGATGTGGAAAATTCAAGCACTTATGAACAACTGATGGGACAACTTTCATTGAATGAAGCCAAGGGAGGCCTAGCTGCAAATGAAATTGGTCAAATTGTGGAATAATTGAGAATGTTACTTCCAAAGTTTTAGGTCCTATTTGTAAGGGTAGCATGATCGATCCAATCGTAGGGCATGCAAAACCATTATGTGTTTTAATCCATGCAGTGGGTTTATTGGAATCATCTTGATATAGTTTGAGTAATACCAAAAAATATTTTGTGATCACATCGGGTTCACCAAAATGAAACATACATTTTTGGGACCCTATGGACTACTCTTGTAGTTATAGGGATTTTCACCTAAAAGGAGATAGGGCAAAAAATGCTAATGTATCAGTCAAATTAAGATGTTTGTGATGTGATGTGATGTAAATTAACTTAAATAAATGCAATTAACTAATGTGAATGAGCTAGAATTAATGGAAAAGTGCAATTACAACTATATTTGAAAACACATTATGATATGCAAACAACTATGTTAAATGAAGAAGTTATACAAAATAGAAAGAGATGCGATGAAATAGAGTGCACCTGGGAAAAGTGTGATGATTCTAGAGTGTTATCGATGTTGATGAATTTTACTGATTTTTCACAGTGGGACTCATTCACCCAAGGTGGCAAATCAGTCCACCTACTAGTGAAAAACTATCGGGAGCTAGTTTCTTTATTTCAAGATTTGAAATATGACAAAACTCAAGTTTTCAGTCCTAAGGTAGGAATCATTCACCACAAATGGTGAATCTATCCTCTCCCAAATTCTTGAAAAACTGGGAGACAACTTTTGCTTGTTGGGTTGCCAAAGTTAAATGTAGAGAAAATGGAGAAATAAGTCTCTCCAAGCTTTATTTTGACTTAAGTTGACTTGAAAATCACTCTTCAACACCTAATAACCTGTCAAATATGCAAACAAAGGGCTGCAAATAAACAAGAAAAAGGGGAAAATTGATTAGGGGTTAGTGAATAGGGCTTTCCTTGGTCAAACCCTACTTTTGGTAATCAAACCCTTGAAAAGACAATGTAATGAAAGAGAATGATAAACTAATAACATGCAAGTGTTATCAATTCAAATAACTCTTGATGATGCAAGTCTGAAGTAATGTCAAGGGCTCCTTCAAAGTGCTTGAATAATGCTTGAAATGTAGGAATGAATGCTTGAATGAGTTAGGAGATTGTCAAAATAAAATGTCAATTCATCATTAAACTGGATGGATCTCTATCGTCAGTCAATCGATCGTCGTGTCAGTCAGTATCTCGTATAAAAATGGTCCCTTGTCATTTTCATGGCATTTTACGTCTTGTTTCATGGTGTTGGAACTATGTTGCTTTGATTTTATGTTGTATCATGGCTTGAACATGCTTATTTAGGAACTAATTTACACAAAGAATGACGTCTTGTGAAGGTGTTGTAAAGTGTTGTAAGACATTTCTACATTCTTCTAGACTTTATTTAATGTAATTCACCTAAAAATCAACTTTTCACTCATCAACAAGTCCTATTATGAAGTGTTGTAAAGCCTTGTAACAAGATTTCATGCTTTTCTAGGAACATATTCACTATTTACACCCTTCTCATACTTTATTTTTTCTCTTTATGCTGTCATATGACTTAATTAAGTGTATTTTTTCATATTATCTTGATAAATAACATTAAACACAACATTTTTCCCGACACATGTTTTTATGTCCTAGGAGGGACCCATTCGCCATGGTGGCGAATGAGGCCCCCTTGTGACCAAATTCAAAATATTTCAAATTTCTGTTTGGGATTTTATTCAAAATTACTTGATGTCAGCCTATAATGAGGTATGAACTGATACTAAGGCACAATAATTGTATAAATAAGTGATTTTCACCTCATTTTACACTCCTATAATCTCCTCACTCATTGAACCATTCAATCCTAAATTTCAAGCATTATTCAAGCACTTTGAAGTAGCCATTGAAATTACTTCAAACTTGCATCATCAAGAGTTATGTAAGTTGATAACACTTGCATGTTATTAGTTTATCTTTACTTACATTGTCTTTTCAAGGGTTTAATTACCAAAATTGGGGTTTGACCAAGGAAAACCCATATTCACTAACCCCTAATTATTTTTCCCCTTTTTCTTGTTTCTTTATAGCCCTTTTTTTTATAGATTTGATAGGTTATTAGGTGTTGAAGAGTTATTTTCAAGTAAACTAGGTGCTTCAAGTCAACTGAAGTCAAAATAAGGCTTGGAGAGACTTATTTTTCCTTTTTATGTAGATTTGACTTTGGCAATCCGACAAGAAAACATTCTCAGATCTGGTGTTGCAGAGTTGTCTCCCAGTTTTTCAAGAATTTGGGAGAGGACTGATTTGCCATCTGTGGTGAATGAGTCCCACCCTAGGACTAAAAACTTGTGTTTTGTTAGATTTCATATCCTGATAAACAGAAACCAGTTCCCAACAGTTTTTCACCAGTAGGTGGACTGGTTCACCATTTGTGGTGAATAAGTCCCACCTTAGGACTGAAAATTTGATTTTTGTCAAATTTTAGATCCTGACAGACAGAACCCAGCTCCCGACAAATTTTCACCAATAGGTGGACTAATTCACCACCCTGGGCAAATGAGTCCCACCATAAAAAAATTGGTTAAATTCATCAACATCAAGAACACTATAGAATCATGACACTTTTCCCAGATGCACTCTGTTTCATCCCATCTCTTTCTGTTCTGCATAATTTCTTCATTTTACATAGTTTTTTGCATATCACCATGTGTTTTCAAACATAGTTGTAATTACAATTTTACATTCATTCTAAGTCATTCAGATTAGTCAATTGCATTTAACTAAGTTCATTTACATCACATCACATTACACACATCTTAATTTGAGTGATACATTAGCATTTTTGGCCCCATCTCTCTCCTTTTATGTGAAAAACCCTAGAAGTGCAAGAGTAGTCCATAGGGTCCAAAAAATCTATGTTTCATTTTGGTGAACCTAACTTTTGAATAGTTTTAATTTCTAATTACATTCACATATTACATCTTAGTTCCCATTTGCATTAGCATTCAATTAAGACATTGATTTGTTATTGCATTCTAGGACTTTCCATTTTTGCATTAGTGAAAACTTCATCTAGATTTCATTTTTAAATTACATCTAACTGAAAAAAAAAACATCTGCATATTGCATTTGAAAATTGTACACTGTGGAGCATTTAAATCATATTAAAATTTCTGAAAAATATTAAAAAACTTCATACTAGGACTCATTCACCACCCAGGGCGAATCAGTCCCTCTGCACTTGTTAAACAACATTTTTAGCATTTTTCTGCCATTTGTTTGCATTTCTATTTTTTGTAGTTAGCTCTGTGTTACAATTGTCATATTTTTTGTTATTTCCATTTTAGAGCTTTAGATTAGCTTTTATTGGCCTTCACTCCTCCTTTGTGGTACTTTCATGAGTTTTTGGTGACCCGTTGATAATACTTTAGTGAGATGAAGCTCTAGACTCATGACATCTCGCGATAGCACTTTCATTGTGGACCTTGGGATCTCATAAGCTCCTACTCCTAGTATGGACAATGGTGCATTAGGCCCTGACAATACCACTCCCATACCTTCACCTTTGCATCCCATTCATGTTGACAACCAAACCAATTCCCTCTCTAGAGAAAAATTCATTAATATTCATGAGGACTTTTCACATTTACAACAAGACTTATCACTTGAAAACATTTCTACAACTTCCATACCAACCATAGAGAATCTTTATCATTTGATTGAAAGTGATGATGGCTTACAAGTGATGAAGAAAATTGCTGAGATTTATAGTAAACATGCCTCTTCAAACATTAAATTTGCAACCATTCCTATAAGCCAAGGAGCACCTCAAGTTCCTCCCCCTTCAACCATTTCTTCCATCCCAACTTATACCAATTTGCAAGTCCATACAACTATGCGTCAGGCTACTTTTTCCCCAATTTCCACTAGCATTCCTACTTCCTTTGTGGCATCACCAGTCCCTTCTACCACTTTCACACATCTTAATATTCTTTTCACTTCTCCCAATATCACTTGCACTCCATCACCATTTTCCCTTCCACCTCAAGCCACATACCCCAATCCTCTTCTTACATAGCTTCTCACTACCATTTCATATATGCAAAATGAACTTTCCAACATTAGTCAAGGTCAATCCGCTTCAACCACATAGCATGTTCGTAGTAGTCCCTTATCCTTGTAAATATTATGTACCCCGATACCACAAGGGATAGAAATGCCTCGGTTTGAGAAATATGAAGGAAAATGAGATCCTATCAATTATGTTAATGCCTGTACAACTTTATGTAGTGACTTTTTCCTTGACGATAAACTTGTAGAAAAAAAATTTCCAAGGACTTTGAAAGATACTACCCTAGAATAGTTTTCCAACTTTCCTAATCATTCCATCCATTCATTTAATGAATTGGTGGATGCTTTCATTAGTAACTTTCAAGTGCACATGACACCTAAAAATACAATGGATGACCTTATGAGATGTAGAAAAAACACAAATGAAAAAGTGACGGATTTCATCTCACATTACCAATCCTTATATGCTTAAATTGATGTCAAAATTTCTGATGCACATCTCCAGAAGATGTTTATCGAAAATTTTCAAACCAACCTTCAAGATAAACTCACCATGATGAAATTCCCTTCATTCATGCATTTATGTACAACATTATGTGACTACCAAAATTTGGTTTAAAGCCATGATTCCAAATCCACTTCCAACCAAGTTGAGAAACCCGAAAACACCAATCAAAACCAAAACAACACACAAAACTTCCTCAAACCTAATAGAGGATTTTTGCAATTTAAACTATCTCCTCAACCTCAACCACCACCAACACAATCTATTTTGAATCAAGTGGCCACTGTTAGAGGAGTCGCGCCTTATCGTTATGGAGACTCGAACTGACATTTCACTCCTTTACCCGATACCATCCATCAAACAATGAACCAATTAATCCAAAAATGCATGCTCACTTTACCACTTGTTCAACCACTTGATCCAAACAAACCATTACCACCTACATTAAAACATAATTCTTATTGTCACTTTCATCACCAAAATGGTCACAACAATAAACATTCTAAGCATCGTAAACATTTAGTCCAAGACCTCATTGATTTAGGTGACTTGACCATTGCTGGTGTTAATGATCAAGGCAATAAGTCTGTTGCACCTCCTAACCAGAATTTACAAAATTTCACTAATCCTATGTTGAAACATACTACCTCATTTGTCAAGGCTAGTGAACCTTCCAATCCTGATGTAATAACTGTTAATACCAATAATGATGAACATGATACAACTCCTATTGTTACCCAAGCTAGTCCTATGGAGAAACTTGTGGCTATGATAGATTTTATCCCTCATAAGGGTCAAACAACAAAATCCCTTGATATTTCTTTTTCTACTAAAGACATACTCCAAAAGCTTCTTGATGGTCCTCTCTACATAGTTGGTTCAATCTATGACAAGCCCACTAATGGGATATTAATATATCCTACTTGTGGTGCCAATAGGATTGGATCGATCGTACTAGCCTTACAAATAGGACCTAAAACTTTGGAAGTAACATTCTCAATTATTACACAATATGACCAATTTCATTTGTTTCTAGGCCTCCCTTGGCTTCACTCAACAAAAGCGGTCCCATCAGTTGTTCATAAGTGCTTGAAGTTTCCACATGACAATGAGATAGTCACCATACATCATAGTGGCTTTAATCCTTTATCTTCCGAAGGGGTATGTGCAAGATCATCATGGAAAAAATAGGTCCTTAAGTGGCAAAAAATTTAGAAAAATCAGAGTTAGGAAACTTGACATAAAAATTTGAATAAGTTATCTATATTATTTCAAAAATAAGTAAGAATATAATCTGTAGAAAATTGAATGTAGTTTCTAAACTACTAGGTTTGTTTAAAAAAAATAAAAAATCTATTTGGTGAAAATTTGAAATTTCAATGCAGTAGTACTCTAATTTCAAGGAAAAAATAAGAAGTAGGTGTCTGTCTGACCACCCTAACAACAATAAAATGATAATAATTTTTTATAATATTTTACATATAAGTAGAGGACTCATGTCCAGATGTGATGCATATTTTTTTGTAATTTTTTTCTAAGTAAATAATTAATTATGATTTTTTTATTACAAATTTTTAAAAAATATAAAAACTCGTATGTTTGACCACCTTAACTTGGTCAAAAACTCATGAAATTGAATTTTTCTTTTTTTAATCCTATAGCATGCAAAGCATAGAATGTGACACATGTTTTGGATTCGAAAAATGTGATACCGTTTGAAAGTTATAGATGTTTTTCAATTAGCCTATGAATCAGGACTTTAGTCATAATTTGAATAGAAAATGAATAATAATTTCTTATTCAATTCAAAGTAAAGCATAATTTATATTGGTGGAAAGCTGAGAATCTCCTTTAAAAACCCTTTTCATTTCATCAATTTTGGTTAAAAAAAGTCATCAGCCACATACCCATTATATTGCCACTTTTTGGTCCATCATGATCCTCCACATACCCAAAGGTAACTTCTCATTAGAAGCCTTTTGTCCTACACCTATGGAACCCATCACCCCTCGTAAGGATTTCTTTTTCATAGCATAGGAAAATTTTAAAGCCAAAAATATAGCTGAATTATCTCTTCGTAACTCATCTCGATCCACTTCCACACTAAGGTATGTGCAAGATCATGATGGGCCAAAAAGTGGAGATATGATGGGTATTTGTAGGGTATGTGGCTGACAAAATTTTTTTAATCCAAAATTGATAAAATGAAAAGGGTTTTTAAAGGAGATTCTTAGCTTTCCACCAATCTAAATTATGCTTTACTTTGAATTTAATAAATAATTATTATTCATTTTTTATTTGAATTACGACTAAAGTCCTAATTGATAGGCTGAGTGAAAAACATCTATAGCTTTCAAACAGTATCACATTTTTGGAATCTAGAACATGCATCACATTCTATGCTTCACATACTATAGGATTAAAAAAAGAAAAAATGAATTTCATGAAGTTTTGACAAAGTTAAAAGGTGGTTAGACATACGAGTTTTTATATTTTTTAAAAGTTGTAATAAAAAATTCATAATTAATTATTTACTTAGAAAAAAATTACAAAAAAATATGCATCACATCGAACATCAGTCCACTTATGTCTAAAATCTTATAAAAAAATATTATCATTTTATAGTGGTTAGGGTGGTTAGATAGACACCTACTTCTTATTTTTTCCCTAAAATTTACGTACTACTCCATTGAAATTTCAAATTTTCACCAAATAGACTTTAAAAAAATAAAACCTAGTAGTTTAGAAACTACATTCAATTTTCTATAGATTCTATTCTTACTTGTTTTTGAAATAATATAGATAAATTATTCAATTTTTTACATCAAGTTGCCTAACTCTGATTTTTTTGAATTTTTTGCCACTTTAGGGCTTATTTTTTCCATGATGATCCTGCACATACCCACTACCTATCATAGATGAAACCATGCTTCAACCTAAGTCTGACATTTAGAAACCCATACAACTGGCTGACCCATACCATCGTTTAAATGACCAAGGGAATATGAAACAATCCCCGCTCAACCTCCTCGCCTTAAACAATTTTACAAAGAAAAAGAGAAAGTGGTTCATCTATACTCTTCAGTGTCTTCTAGTCTTCCCTCTTTGGAAGTAGCAAAACCTATTATGAGTCAATCCACTCTTACACCTCAACAACTCCAAAAAAAAATTAAACAGAACTATGGTGCTGGTCGCGCCCACAAAAGGATATGAAAATCACAGTAAAACCTTTCCTAGGAATTGGACATTCCAGTAGGTGACTAATATCTTTTTATGCACGTTCATTTACTTATCAAACCAGGGAATGTATACTTTGAATGGCGCAACACAATATATGCACTAAGAACTAGTTTCGGTCACAACTTAATAGAAATAAATACTTGGAAGGAATTCTATCTACGCTACAGAAAGGTAATGCAAAGTTCTTTTAACTCAACCATGATTTGACTAAAATAGAAACCATAACAGCTACGACTAAAACACGAACTATGAACTGGCCTTATGCTACAGGAACAGGCACAGGGATGGATTCCCGATGCTGTAGGTGCAATACAAGACAGAGTTTGTATGGAAACTTCAAAAATAAAAGCTAACTTATGATTAACAAAAAATAACAGCTAACTAACTAGCTACAAATACTTACTAAGTGGGACCCCTTAGCAAGCATCTACTGATTACACAAGTGCTAAACTAAGAACTTCATCAAACTTTATTCATGAAAATAGAATGGTATGCATTGCTTTGTTGATATGGAAACTAACAACAAACTCTATCTCTTATCATACAGATTCTGCTTTTCATTATTACATGATATCTACTATATCTCTATCACTATGCTTCTATCTTACTTCTAACTATCATCTCTCTTCCTCTCGCATAGGAGGAGAACCTTATTTAAAATCAGGAGAACAACTAACTAACTAACCCTATCAAAGAAAGATGTGGAAGTAAAGTGTATCCCAGAATCAAGGAACAAACTTCATAAATGAATTTATCTGTTCAACCCGATCCAAAGAGAATCTAGTGCTCCACTCTTTCCAGATTGACTGTCATTAAAAATCTTTCCCAACGGTTTCGGTCAAAGAGTATTCGCCAGAGCTTCCTCAAAGTCGTGTAGGAAATAGACTTTACTGCAAGGCCGAGATCGGCTGCGCTTGACTCGATCATACTTTCTTCAACAACCTGCGAAACACAAGGTAACAGATACGAAAGAAAAGGCACATGGCACATACACAATATTCGTTCATTAATCACATATTTAAATCTATTTCATCATTCAAAAACTACATGCGATATACCAGTCATTTAGGGAGTCAACGGGGTAATAAATGTAGTCAAGACAACACAATAAGCTACAAGAACATGAAAGTGTTTTGCGACAGGATATCCCCATAAAAGGTTTCAAAAGAGTTTTAAACAACCATGAATAACAAAAGTAAATGCATTAAAAGTTCATCATAATATCCAAACTATGAGCACATTTTGGGCTCATCATTCTGCCCCCTACTTAGCCCAATGTTGGTCCTCCAGCATTAACTTTCCTGGTGGTTTCTCTAAAATTTGTGGTTGTGGCATGACTCTGAAATGGAGTTCCAAACCTATAATAAAATCCTCTAAAAGTCTGCGACCTTTCATACCTACGGTCTTCTAAATCATCATTAAGATTTGTAGCCTGGTAAGGATAGAGGGGCCACATTAGCACAGGAGGTCTGAATGTCAATGGCAACCATAGTTCAAATCTCTTTTGAAGTCCCAACTGTATATATCTGCTTGATCGTTTAAGAGCTGCTGTGAAATTTAGGGGACTGTGAGGCTCAGACCTTCTCAGCCCAACAGTTAATCTTTCCCACCTTTTCTCACTTTTGGTGTATGACAGTCTCCAAAATGAATATGACTGTGCTTGAAATTCATCATATACCTATTTCCTGAGATCAAATATTTTCTCTCTGGCTGTAGTATTATTAATGCCATATGTCAGAGTAAACCAGGTTTTCAACATTGCATGGGGGTCTGAACTTTGAGAGCGTAATGGAACAGGCTCATTCCTTTCAGCTTCCTCATATGTTTCCCATTGTCTGCCATAATTTGCTTCATTTGCTACCCATGACATAAATGATCTCAAATGGATATCACCAATATACAGAAGAGGATTCCATTCTGTTTCAAATGGAATTAAAAAGCCATGTAAATAAAATTCACATAGAGAATTTCTTAACCAATTAGGGGCTGCCTGGTATGTGTCATAAAATTCTTTAGTAGTGTGAAGTATAGGATCTTGATTTCTAGAAATTCTCATTAGTTGGAACCATAAGAATTGTTCCTTAAGGCACATAGCATAAACTCTGGGTGGTGGTCTGCATTCCATAATCTGACCAATTACTTTTAACATTTCATCCATTTTTGCTTTTAACTCAAAAATTTCTTGTTTTTGACTTTCAATTTCCTTTTTTAGTTTCATCATTTCTACCTCCCATAGACTTTGTTGCATGTCAGTCTGGGCTATGTGCCAGAAAGTCAAGGTTTGCAATGTAACTAGTTCCTAGTCAGCTTTGACATATTCCAGAAACTCAATCAAAAATGTCTTCTTATAAATAACAATGGCTTTACAAGTTGCAGGGGGAAATGTAGCTTCACTAGCCACATCCAATTGTTCAGTCTATTCCTGCTCTTGTTGTAGGATGAATTCTTATTGCTGCAGTGGAGAAGGCTGTGCTTCCTCTGAAAACTGCATAGCAGTGGTAGCCTAGTCATCAAGACTTGGTAACCCTTTTTCATTATGCCCCATTTCCTTTGTCTCAACTTGTTCCTCTTCAGGAACAAATGAACTCTATGCAGCATTCTCAGAAACATTATGAGAAACATCAAATTCAGACTCTACGAACTCTTCTAGAATTACAATAACCTCTAGTTGAGGTGAAGCAAGGGAGGTCTTACATTGTTTCCTTGTGGAAACTCTTCTTGGCACTGGTGCGGCTGCAGGAGGTGTTCTTGTAGCCTTCCTCTTTCTGGTCTGCCTAGAGGATTCTACCCTGCCAAAGGATGATGGTGAACTGATGATAGCAACAGGTGTTGTTGTAGGAGAGACGATTGTAGGGGAAACTGCTGCAGGAGAAGGGCATTACCTTTTCCGAGAACGAGGGTCAGATTCAGGGGACTCTTCTGCCTTTTTTTTTCCTTCTCTCTTCTAGCGGCAGATCTAGTTTGTACCCTAGCAGAGGATTTTGGTGGGGGAGCTGCAGGACCAGGTGCTACAGGAGCAGATGACCCTTGCCCTACTCTACTGGTAGATGCAATTTCTTCTTTCTTTTTCTAAGGCCGTGGGGTACGTACCCTAGGGGGTTGTGGAATTTGCAAGCCTTTTTGGGCAATGAATTGTTTCCAGGAAAGAGGTGAGACATCTCTCAAAGAGCGTTCAATCAATAATTTGATAAGGCCATGGTGAGCAATAGAATTATCTTTCCCTTGTTGGGTTTCGTGGGCACTTTGTTCCAGAAATTTTAACAGGAAATTCAGAACATTTACAACTAACCCATGCCTCATATGACTTAATAATTTGAAATGATAAGAATGCAGGTAGGAGAAACGACCTTCACAGGTTAAATACCTGATTATATAAGCAACATATTCTGAATAAGGAGGCAACGATACCCGCTTGCATCCCTGCTTGGAGACTTCCAAAGGTCCATCAGTGGGTATTCAAAATTCAGCCCTTGCAGCGGCAGCATCTAAAGAAAAATTTTCTCCAACGGCTAGAAGCCCAGTTACTTAAACAATTCTATCTTCAGTTGCAACAACTGTTAGACCCCATACAGTAGCCTCCCCTTCAGAAAGGGTTCTCAAAAATTCCCTAGCAGCATCCTCGTCAAAAGCATTTAAACTCAAGAAGTAGTTTAACCACCCACAGAGGCTGAATGACTGGGTTGTTTGAGGATTTTGCAATAATAATTCATGAGCTATAGGCTCATGTCGCACCAGCTGGCCACCCATGTTCACATTTTTCCCCAAGCTGAACTCAACTCCCTTGCTGAAAATTCAAAAAAGTTCCTCTCTATTTCCCATTCTGTTCTAGTTTTTTTCTTTCTATCGTGCCATCACATTTCTCTCTTTTCAAAAAACAATCATTTTAAACAAGCAGTTTTGATTGTAATTTACAAGAAAAACATGCAAATGAAAAGGACATGTGATCATATTTGGAAAGTACTAGGAAAATAATAAAGAAAGATTATTTGAGCAGTTGTGGCAGCGGCGAAAAGACAGGTTTTAAAAGGTGGATTACCCCACCCCCTACTTAGAGTATGACATGTGTCCTCACATGTACTAAAGAATAGGCAGAGATCAGGTAATAATGACTGGTACAGGTATAGCAGTAAATGAATAGAATAAAATAAACCAAATATGCGATAACAAAAGATATGGCGTACCTTTGATAATTGCATGTACGTGTGAACAAAGATGACGGCATCTTCATGAGGTGACAGTTGGAAATGATATCATAATGAGGGGTAATGTGGATGGATGAGGTGGATGGGTGACATGGGCATATGAGATGAATGGATGGAATGGATGGATGGGATGGATGGGTGGAAGATAAAGAAGTGGGATGTGGCGACAAGTGAGAATGGAGAAAAAGTGGTTTCCTTAAAAGAAAACCTTTATTATGAGCATGCTTTTCAAAATTACGTTGAAGCTGCAAGAGAAAGGATAAAGCCTTCAGCTGTAGGAAGAGTAGCAGGAGGATCCTGAACAAACTGTTGCATGAATTCTTCTTTTGACACTAGTTTATGGTACAACCGGAGTCGGTGGCCATTAACTAGCAATTTGAAACGGACTGGATCAATTGTCGCTAGCTGTATAGCTTCGTTGTCGAACACATTCTCAACTTCATATGGACCAAGCCAGCATGTTGTGAGCTT
The DNA here is from genome assembly GCA_007258455.2 of Sequoia sempervirens. NCBI lineage: Eukaryota > Viridiplantae > Streptophyta > Pinopsida > Cupressales > Cupressaceae > Sequoia > Sequoia sempervirens. The sequence continues at coordinate 97,915,755 of VDFB02047230.1, read as the reverse complement.
ACCTTGGTTTTCTTGATATCTAGAATCATATAACAGAGCCCAATCACTAGCAGAAAATTGCTTGGTTTTGATGTGTTGATCATGTCATTTCTTCCTTTGCTGTTGGACTGCTTCGGTATGCTGTAGGGCAGCTTTTCTCATTTTTTCCAAAGCATTTAGCTGTAGGAGACAGTCCTTTTGTGCTTCAGATATTTCCATATTGAGTTCAAGAGCCGTCCTTAAAATTTTGTGCTCAAATTCTATGGGTAACATGGTTGTTTTCCCATAAAGCAGCTCAAAAGGTGTAAACCCAGTTGTTGTCTTCCATGTAGTTCTGTAGGCTTAGACTGCTTTAGGAAGTCTACTGCTCCAATATTTTCTATGGAGCTACACTGTCTTTGTTAGGATCGCCTCAATTTCCCTTTTTGTAACCTCTGCCTGACCATTAGCTTGAGGGTGATAGGGGTTGGACTTCCTATGTTTAATTTTATAGGCATTCATTAGTGCAGTGATCAAATTGGATGTGAACTGAGCTCCCTGATCAATTACAAGCTCTCTGAGAACTCCAAATCTAGTGAAAATTTCTTCATATAGAAATTCAGCAACCTTATTATCTCGAGCATGAGTCATAGCTTTTACCTCAACCCATTTTGTTACATAATCCGTGCAAACTAGAATGTATGACTTGCCATTTGATGGTGGATCAATTGGTCCCACAAAATCCATTCCCCACTTATCAAAAAGGGTGACTATTACCTGTGGATATAGTGGCATTTCATCTGACTTGGTTGGTCTTCCCATACGTTGGCATCTGTCACATTTCCTTGTATAGGCCACAACATCTTTGTGTAACGTTCGCCAGTAGTACCCTATTGTAAGAACCTTCATTGATATTCTCTTTGCTGCAAAATGTCCCCCACATGGTTCATCATGGAAAGCATGCAAGTTATCATAAGTCTTATCTTCTCTTACACATCTTCACATCACTTGATCAGGTCCAGTATAAAACAGACAATTTGCAATCCATGAAAAGTTAAAACTCGTCTCTATTAACAATTTCTTTTCTTTTGGAGAAAAGTGAGCTGGTATTCTGTTTGCTGCTAGATAATTGGCAATTTCTGCATACCATGGAGTATGTGCAGAAATGGAAAGAAAGTGTTCATCTAAGAATTTATCATCAATGACCTCGTGTTTAGTAGGTGCAGCTATTTGAAGTCTTAATAAAAATTCAGCCACAACATTAGCTCTTTCTGGTTTATCAATGATTGTAATGTCAAATTCTTGTAACAACAGGAGCCATCTTGCCAATCTACCAGAGATGGCAGGTTTGTTCATCAGATATCTGATTGCTGCATAGTCAGTGTGGATGAATATCTGATAACCTGTGACATAATGCCTAAACTTATTCAAAGCATACACTACTGCGAGCAATTCCTTTTCTGTAACAGTATAGTTTAGCTCAAGACCTTGAAAGTTCTTGCTGATAAAATAGATAGCATGCTCAATTGAATTTTTTTTTGACTTAAGACTACCCCTATACCAAAATCAGAGGCATCAGCATGTATGTGAAAAGGAAAATTCCATTTTGGACCTTGAAGAACAGGGGCTTTAGTAAGCAAGTCTTTTAGTTGCAGGAAGAATTTTTCACAGGCCTCTATCCACTCAAATTGAGAATCCTTAGTTAATAAGGCATAAAATGGACTAGCAATTTTACTAAAATCTTTTATAAACCTTTTATAATACCCTGCATGGCCAAAGGAAGCTTCTAACATCCTTTTGTTTTGCAGGAGTTTGTAAATTCAGAATAACTTCAATTTTAGCAGGGTCAACCTGAATTCCATTCTTGGAAATATGATGGCCTAGAACAATACCTTCTTCCATCATTAGAAAACACTTTTCACTATTCAGAGACAAATTTTTCTCTCTGCACCTTTTCAATACTTTTTCTAAATTCACTAGTGCTTCTTCAAATGTGGCTCCATAGGTAGTGAAATCATCCATATAAATCTCCATACAGTCATGAGATATATCAACAAAGATACTAATTACTACTCTCTGACATTTTGCTGGCGCATTGCATAGACCAAAAGGAAAGACCGAGTAAGAAAATGTTCCCCATGGATAGGTAAAAGTGGTCTTATCTTGATCTTCATGGGTAATTTTTATCTGATTGTACCCACTATAACCATCCAAAAAGGAAAAATATCTTTTTCCAGATAGTGAGTCTAGTACTTGGTCTAGAAATGGTAGTGGAAAGTGATCTTTTTTAGTGGCAGTGTTCAATTCTCTGTAATCTATACACACTCTCCATTTTCCACCTTTCTTAGGGACAATAACTAATGGAGAAACCCACTGACTGTCAGAGATTGGGTAAATAAAACTAGCATCAAGCAATTTTTGAAGCTCATTTTTAACTATTTCTCTAAGTGCTGGATTTACTCTTCTTTAAGGCTACCTGACTGGTAAAAAATATTCTTTGATATAGATCCTATGAGTACAAATTCGAGGGTCTATTCCTTGCATGTCCCCATATTCCCATGCAAAAACTTTATGATGATCTTTTAGCATTTTTAATAAGACACCCTGTTGGGATTGTGACAACTTGCTATTGATATTCAAATAGTGACCTGGAGACAATTCTATCTGCTTAGTGAGATTACTCATAGAATCTATAGGTGATGTGTGTACCTCTTGTGGAAGCAAGTTATGAAAAATTGTAGGAAGTTTAGGCAACGAACTCTCAGAATTTAGTTGCTACATGAAACATTGTAGATGGTTACCATTTGGATCAGATGAACTACCCATATCAGAGTTAAACTGCAGAATTTAAAAAAGCAAGGCATCGTCATTCTAAAGTTGTGAGAATGGATCATTTTGAAGCATCATTAATTGAACCAACGAATTGGCTTCTTCAATTTCTCCCCCCACATCTGGCCAATCAGGTTGGGACAAATCTGGTTGAGGTCTAGCAGGCAGATACAAAGCCATTTTTTTGTGGACTGTCCATCAGAAATGGTCATATCTCCATAACGACATCCTATAAAAGCATCAGCAGTAGCTAACCATGGTCTACCAAGGATAACTGGATATCCTCCTAAAGTTTCCTTAACTGATAATATTGTGAAATCAGCTAGATACTCCCAAGATTCAAGAGTGACAATTACATCTTCCACCATTCCATCAAGTTTAACTGTGGAGCTATTTGCAAGCTGTAGAACTGTAGGTGTAGACTTAATGTTTAGAATGTTCAAGGAGTCCATAGTATGCTTTTTCATGACATTAATGGCAGCACCTAAGTCAATCAAAACATTTTTTACAATTTGGCCATTTATATGTATTTGCACTACAGGATTTCCAGGGTCAATATACTTTGGAATGACTACATTTCCCATAATTATATCAGCCAATTTCCCCAAGAAATGAATTGTTTGGGGATCCTTTTCCTTCCATCTAGGATTCTTCAAACAGGCCTCTTTAATAGCTTTTCCAAAAATGGGAACATCTTTAATAGCCTGAAATAAAAGGATTTGAATTTGTACATTCTTGAGTTGATCCAAAATGTCAAAAGTTGGTTCTTCCATGGATTTAAATGCAGTACTTTGCAAAACAAGCTCCTTAGAAACCGTATCAGTTATAGGCATATGCTCAATAGGAACAACAGGTGCAGTAGATTCTTCAAGGGGAGAATCTGGTATTTTAGTAATTAGAGGCAGTTTTGGAGCAGGTAGAGTAGTTCCAGACCTCAAATGGATATCATTAACGTTTAAGGAATAAGCTTGATATTGGTTGGCTTTAGCAAGATATATAGGCTACTGTGGCTGCTGCTGTTGCTTATTATTGGGATTTGGCAATGGCTAGGCAGGCATAGGCGTTTGTTTTGGAGGGCCAGTATTTGTGGCAGTTGTTGCAGGCGGCATGAGGGCCTATGGTTGTGGCTGTGGAAGCTGCAGGAACCCAGGGGACTGGTTTTGCCATTGCTGATGACCTCTCCATTGAGGATTCTGCTACCAATTACCAGGGGGTGGGGTCCATTGTCCTTGTGGCTGCTTCCAGCCTCCTTGAGGAGATTGCCATTGAGGGGTTTGATAATTATGCCAACTTGGTTGAGATGTATTCCAAAGTGGTGGTGGTCCATATGTAGGTTGCCATTGGTTATTATAGCCAGAATAAGGATTACCAAAAGTTAAAAGATCTTGAGGCATACCTTGTCTTTGAGCCCATAGTCTCCTTTTTGCAACAAAGAACACTTGATCATCATCACCTTCTACTGGCTTAAAGTCAATAGGTAATTGCTTAGCTTCCAGATTAGCCACCATCTTGCATCTGCAGTCACGTTTCTTTTGTCTATAGTATGGACAGAACTCGGCCAAAATTGCCTCGACTTCCTCATGTTTCTTCTGAGCTTGCATAGTGTCTAGTTGTGTAGCCATATTATTAATGATATCCTGCTTGAAATCAGACAACAAATTTGTTATCTCCATCTGGGAAACTCCACCGGAAGAAATCTTCCCCACTGTAGCATGATGACCTCGACCTTTCTTAACTATTGCTCGAGAGTAGTTAAGACATATTTTCTTTATATCATCCCAAGACAGTTGGGTTATATCACCTCCTCCCATCAGGTCCAGGGCGTCTATACAAGCATCATTGATTCCCCTTAGAAAGAGTAGTTTCTGAGAGTCTTCATTGAGAGTATGGTTTGAGTTCCTTTTCAGGGAAAACAAGAATCTTGAGATATAATCTTCCAGACTTTCATCCTCCTTCTGCTGAATTCTGAATATGTCATCACCTTTACTAGCACTCTTACAATATTCCTTATATTTCTCAAGGAATTTTGTTTGCATGACTGCCCAACTATCAACAACACCTCTTCCCAAACTCATGAACCACCTGAGAGCTCCCTTCTTCAAGGTGGGAGGAAATAGCTTTAGTTTGTGAGCATCTATATTGTAGTCATAACTGTGACAGAGGACATCAAACTCAAACAGAAAATTTTCTAGGTCCTCCATAACTAGGCCATAGAACTTGGGAAACAATGAAGAAGGAATATTCTTAAGATTGTCAGTATCTTGCTAGGGAACAATGGGAAACTCAAAAGCAGGAGGTGGATTATTAGGAAGATTATTTGCCATATTTACGTGTTGGAATAGCAGTGCAAATGGATTTTCCTCAGGTTCTTCGTCAGCTGGGTTAAATGGTAGTTCAACAAACAAGTTTTTAGGGAGGAACCTTCCCAGTGCGTCTCTTCTTCTTCTATGCATGCAATAGAATAGATGGTATATAAAGAGAACTTGAAAATACTTAAACAACTAACTAAACTACTGCTAACACTGACTATAGCAAGTTCTTAGATTGACACCATCCCCAGAAACGGTGCCAAAAATGGTCGTGCCCACAAAAGGATATGAAAATCACAGTAAAATATTTCCTAGGAATTGGACATTCCAGCAGGTGACTAATATCTTTTTATGGACGTTCATTTACTCAAGTCAAACCAGGGAACGTATACTTTGAATGGTACAACACAATATATGCACTAAGAACTAGTTTCAGTCACAACTTAACAGAAATAAATACTTGGAAGGAATTCTATCTATGCTACAGAAAGGTAATGCAAAGTTCTTTTAACTCAACCATGATTTGACTAAAACAAAAACCATAACAGCTACAACTGAAACACAAACTATGAACTAGCCTTATGCTGCAGGAATAGGCACAGGGATGGATTCCCGATGCTACAAGAGCAATACAAGACTGAGTTTGTATGAAAACTTCAAAAATGAAAGTTAACTGATGATTAACAGAAAATAATAGCTAACTAACTAGCTATAGATACTTACTAAGTGGGCCCCCTTAGCAAGCATCTACTGATTACACAAGTGTTGAACTCAGAACTTCATCAAACTTTGTTCATGAAAATAGAATGGTATACATTGCTTTGTTGATATGGAAACTAACAAAAAACTCTGTCTCTTGTCATATAGATTCTACTTTTCATTATTACATGATATCTACTATATCTCTATCACTATGCTTCTATCTTACTTCTAACTATCATCTCTCTTCCTCTCGTGCAGGAGGAGAACCTTATTTAAAATCAGGAGAACAACTAACTAACCCTATCAAAGAAAGACGTGGAAGTAAAGTGTATCCCAGAATCAAGGAACAAACTTCATAAATGAATTTATCTATTCAACCCGATCCAGAGAGAATCTAGCACTCCACTCTTTCTAGATTAACTGTCATTAAAAATCTTTCCCAACGGTTTCGGTCAAAGAGTCTTCACCAGAGCTTCCTTGAAGTCGTGCAGGAAATAGACTTTACTGCAAGGCCGAGATCGGTTGCGCTTGACTTGATCATACTTTCTACAACAACCCGTGAAACACAAGGTAACAGATGCGAAAGAAAAGGTGCATGGCACATACACAATATCCATTCATTAATCACATATTTAAATCTGTTTCATGATTCAAAAACTATATGCGATATACCAGTCATTTAGGGAGTCAATGGGGTAATAAATGTAGTTAAGACAACACAATAAGCTGTAGGACCATGAAAGTGTTTTGCTACAGGATATCCCCATAAAAGGTTTCAAAAGAGTATTAAACAACCACAAATAACAAAAGTAAAGGCATTAAAAGTTCATCATAATATCCAAACTATGAGCACATTTTGGGCTCTTCATTTTTCCCCCTACTTAGCCCAATGCTGGTCCTCCAGCATTAACTTTTCTGGTGGTTTCTCTGAAATCTGTGGTTGCGGCATGACTCTGAAATGGAGTTCCAAACCTGTAATAAAATCCTCTGAAAGTTTGGCACCTTTCATACCTACGGTCTTCTAAATCATCATTAAGATTTGTAGTCTGGTAAGGATAGAGGGGCCACATTAGCACAGGAGGTCTGAATGTCAATGGCAACCATAGTTCAAATCTCTTTTGAAGTCCAAACTATATATATCTGTTTGATCATTTAAGGTGTCTCAACACTTTGTGTCATCCCCTGTATCGTGCATTTGATGTTATCTCTTTGTACACTTCTTCTATTTGTACCTCTATTCTTCTATTCGTCATGCTTTGCCTCTTTCTCTTTTTGGTTTTGTGTTTTCCTTTTGGGGATGACGTAAAGCATAGAGACACCCTATGTCTCTTCCATGTTGACCCAAAAGGTCCTTGTCTTTTTCTCTTTTTGTTTTTTTTTTCCTTTTAGCGATGACACAAAGCGTAGAGATGCCCTATGTCTCTTCCATGTTGAAACAAGGTCCTTGTCTTTTTTTTCCTTTGTTTTGTGTTTTCCTTTTGGGGATGATGCAAGGGATTGGGACCGAAATGTCTCCTTCACATTGACCCAAAATCTTTTTCATTTTCTTTCACCTTTTCATTTTATTTCTCTTTCGCTTGTGTTTTCCTTTTGGGGGTGATGCAAAGCATTGAGACCACAATGTCTCTTCCATGTTGACCAAAAATGGACTTTCTTTTTACTTTTTTTTTGCTCTCTTTGTGTCATTTTTATCATTCTATGTATTTGAGGAATGATGAAAGTTCTAAGTTCTTTCATAAACACATTGTAGCAACGAACATACTGACCCCAAATCTATAGATCCCTTATGTGTTTGGTGTGCTTTCTTTTTTGGGGGAAAATCTCTTTCTTTATTTTTCATTTTCCTTGACATGACGCAAGCTAACTTCAAAACATATGACTTGGCATAGTGATTTCGAAGTTGTCTCTCATGTCTTATTTTATTTTCACCTTTTATTTTCTTCTCTACTTTAAAGTAATTTGTCACAAAATGATGTGTAGTAATTCCTTGAAAGTGGGGGCCATACATTATGATTAATTAATTGGCATTCTTGGTTCCTAGTGTAGCTTTGTCATTTATATGATGTGTTTCTCACTTTTTGGATGACATTGGGTGTGATGTCCTTCATAAGTGTGATATATCTCAGCATATTACATTCCTCTTAGTGGCTTGATGCCACACACTACATCCCCTAAGTTGTGAATATAATATTCTTTGATTGGTCCTCTCTTGGAGACATTACACACAATGTTCCCTAAGTGACTAACCTTGCATAAACTGAACAAGACTCCTTCAAACATTTTACATTTTGCATGATTGTGTTACCCTTTCCTTTTTATTGATGAACACTCCTTTTACTTTGTTGCACCTTGCTAAAGTTATCAATGGGAATAACTTTGACATTGTTGAGCGGGAAGCCCATCTTGTGGCATGACTTTCCCCATAGCCACCTTTGTGTTTTGTGAGTGCATACCAACTAGCATATGTATCTTATTTTTTTTGGGTTTTCTCACCCTGTAGACAACTAGTTCCATGGCTCCAGAGTGATTATACAGTTGGGCCTTCTCACCTCACAGACAACCTAAAGTTTCGTGGCCTTAAAGTGAGTACACATTCTCTTTTTTAAACAATCAGTCTAGATATCTTTTCAAAAACTAGTTGGTTTGACGATCGAAGCTTCATCCAATTCATTTCAATACTTGTGCATTCCTTTGTTCTTATGTCTAGTTTTCCATGGGATCTTCATTCTAGGGGCTTGATCATCCCTCTTGATCATTGTCATTCCATCTTGCTAACGTAAGTGCATTTAAACCCTTCCCTTGATGTTGATGGCTACTTTCGTGTGAGTTTGAAGCAAGTTCACCCTCTCACTAAAGTGGGGGCTAAATGTGTCATAGAAAGATGTCCCTTATCATTTTCATGGCCTTTTAGGTCTTGTTTCATGGTGTTGGAACTATATTGCTTTGATTTTATTTGTACCATGGCTTGAACATGTTTATTTAGGAACTAAAACTAAAAGAACAATATCTTGTGAAGGTGTTGTGAAGTGTTGTAAGACATTTCTACATTATTCTAGACTCTATTTAATGTAATTCACCTAAAAATTAGGTTTTCACTCATTAACAAGTCATATTATGAAGTGTTGTAAAGTCTTGTAACAAGATTTCACACTTTTCTAGGCACATCTTCACTATTTATACCCTTCTCATGCTTTATTTTGTCTCTCTATGCCCTCATATGACTTATTAAGTGTATTTTTACATATTGTCCTAACAAATAGCATTAAACACAACATTTTTCCATACACATGTTTTTAGGTTCTAGGCGGGACCCATTTGCCATGGGTGGAAAATGAGTCCCCCTTGGCCCCAAATTTAAAATATTTCAAATTTCCTTTTGATATTTTATTCAAAATCACTTGATGTCAGCCTGTGATGAGGTATGAATGGATACTAAGGCACAAGAATTATATAAATAAAATTTTCACCTCATTTTACATCTCTCCTAGAATCTCCTCACTCATTCAAGCATTATTCAAGCTCTTTGAAGCAACCATTGACATTACTTAAGACTTGCATCATCATGAGTTAGGTGTGTTGATAACACTTGCATGTTATTAGTTTATATTTCCTTACATTGTCTTTTGAAGGGTTTAATTACCAAAAGTGGGGTTTGACGAAGGGAAACCCATATTCACTAACCCCTAATCATTTTCCCCCTTTTGCTTATTTATTTGTAGCCTTTTGATTACAGATTTGATAGGTTATTAGGTGTTGCAGAGTGATTTTAAATTCAACTACGTGCTTTAAGTTAGCTTAAGTCAAAATCAAGCTTGGAGAGACTTATTTGTCTATTTTCTGCAGATTTGACTTCGACATCCTGAAAAGCAACATTATTCATTCTTGTATTGTAGAGTTAACTCCCAGTTTTTCAGGAATTTGGGGGAGGACTAATTTTCCATCTATGGAAAATGAGTCCCACCTTAGGACTGAAAAATTGCATTTTGTCAGATTTCAGATCCCAATAGACAAAAACCAACTCCCTACATTTTTTCACTAGTAGGTGGAATGATTTGTGATCTCTGGTGAATGAGTCCCACCTTAGGACTAAAAACTTGAGTTCTGTCAGATTTCAGATCTTGACAGTATTTCATTAGTAGGTAGACTGATTCGCTACCCTGGGCGAATGAGTCCCACTATGAAAAATTAGTAAAATTCATCAACATCCAGAACACTCCAGAATCATCACACTTTTCCCAAGTGTAGTTTATTTCATCCCATCTCTTTTTGTTCTGCATAATTTCTTCATTTTACATAGTTGTTTTCATATCACAGTGTGTTTTCAAACATAGTTGTAATTGCACTTTTGCATTCATTCTAGCTCATTTAGATTAGTCAATTTCATTTAGTTAAGTTCATTTACATCACATCACATCACACACATCTTAATTTGAGTGATACATTAGCATTTTTTGTCCTATGTATCTCCTTTTAGGTGAAAAACCCTAGAAATGCAAGAGTAGTCCATAGGGTCCTAAAAATCTATGTTTGAAGACACTTAAGGGGACAATCCGGTTGAATGTAGCTCAAAGTGATTCTGCATGTTTGGGTGTGAAATAGGACCATTACTAACATAAAAATACCTATTCAGACGCGTTGGAATAGTTTGTTTGGTCACACGAGTTGTAGAACAAAAGTTGCACCACTTTGCAACTTTCAACTACTTGCATTTGACAAATTTTTTCCCAAGTGAAAATTTGCCACCACGGGAAAATGGCTCCAAGATAGCAAAAAATAAGAGAGGTTATTGTAGAGGGGTGTAACACAATCCCATAAGATCAAATGAGAATTTTCTTAGAGTCATGGTATCTGAGTAACAACATGTTGAAGTTTGTAGCCATTTTGCACTTTGGACCCTTAAGGGATCGATCTAGTTGAACGTAGCTTAAAGAAATTCCATGTGTTTGGGTGCGAAAGAGGACCATGCATATCATAAAAATACCTATTAAGATGCATTGGAACAGTCTATTTGGTCACACGAGCTACAAAATGAAAGTTGCACCACTTTGTAACTTTGAACTACTTGCATTTGACAACTTTTTTCCCAAGTGAAAATTTTTCAGCACAGGAAAATGCCTCTGAGATAGCAAAAATTGAGAGAGGTTATTATAGATGGGTCCAATGCAATCCTATAGGATTAGACAATATTTTTATAAACATAACGGTATCCAAGTAATAGCATGCTGAAGTTTGCAGCCATTTTGCACTTTGGACCCTTAAGGGATCGATACAATTGAACGTAGCTTACAGCGATTCTGTGTGTTTGGATGTGAAAGAAGACCATTGCTAACATAAAAATACATATTCAGATGTGTTGGAATAGTCTGTTTGGTCACATGATTTGCGGAACAAAAGTTGCACCACTTTGAAACTTTGCATTGCTTGCATTTGACACTTTTTTGATCAAGTGAAAACTGGACACAATGGGAAAACCCCTCTGATATAACAAAAAATAAGAGAGGTTATTGTAGAGGGGCCTAGCATGATCTTTTAGGATCATACGAGAAGTTTCTAAGAGTCATGGTATTTGAGTAATAGTATGCTGAAGTTTTCAGCCATTTTGCACTTTGGACCTTTAAGGGATCGATCCGGTTGAACGCAGCTCAAACTGAGTTCGTGTGTTTGGGTGTGAAAGAGGACCATTCCTAGCATAAAAATACCTATTTAGATTCATTTGAACAGTCCATTTGGTCACACGAGTTGGAGAATGAAAGTTGCACTGCTTTGCAACTTTGCAGTGCTTCCATTTGATACTTTTTCCATTAAGTGAAAACTAGACACCACGAGAAACCACTCTAAGATTAAAAAAAACTGAGATAGGTTATTGTAGAGGGGTTCAACATGATCTCATAGGATTAGACAAGAAATTTTTAAGCATCATGGTATCTAAGTAACAACATGCTAAAGTTTGCAGCCATTTTCCACTTTGGACCCTTAAGGGATCGATTTGGTTGAACGTAGTTTGGACTGATTCCGCATGTTTGGGTGTGAAAGAGTACCATTCCTAGAGTAAAAATACCTATTACAAGATTTTGGAACACTCCATTTGGTCACACGAGTTGTAGAAAAAAAGTTGTACCACTTTGCAACTTTACACTACTTGTATTTGACACTTTTTCTATCAACTGAAAATTGGACACCATGGGAAAACCACTCTGAGATAATAAAAAATGAGAGAAATTATTGTAGAGGGTTCCAACATGATCTCGTAGGATTATATGAGAAGTTTGTAAGAACCAATGAATCTGAGTAACAACATGCTGAAGTTTGCAGCCATTTTGCACTTTGGACCCTTAAGAGATCGATCTGGTTGAACGTAGCTCAAACTGATTTTGTGTGTTTGGGTGTGAAATATGACCATTCCTAGTGTAAAAATACCCATTTAGATGTGTTGGAATAGTCCATTTGGTCATACAAGTTGCAAAACAAAAGTTGCACCACTTTGCAACTTTGCATTGCTTTCATTTGACACTTTTTCCATCAAGTGAAAACTGAACACCATTGGAAAACCACTCTGAGATAACAAAAACTGAGAGAGGTTATTGTAGAGAGTCCAAACATGATCTCATAGGTTTAGACGAAGATTTTGTAAGCACCACGGTTTTTGTGTAATACCCTGTCAAAGATTGTTTTCCTTTTGCACTTTTGACCCTTAAGGGATCGAGACAATTGAACATAGCTCAGAGCGATTGTGCTCTATTTTTAATGGAATTAGGTGGGAAGAAAAATTAACACCATTTTAGTTTTGGTTTGGTTGGATTTCAAGTGATTTTTTGCATTTTAGAATCCAATTATTGAGGGTCAATTTGTATACCCTGTTTTAAGGGTTTTGAGTGTGTTAAAATGTCATATTAAGTCTTCCACCCATTGTATGATTCTATACTCAATGGAAAGGCTTAGTTAGGGTTATAAAACATGTGTGAAATGTTTTTTGTGTAAGGGAGATGAATAGAGGGTTTTCAAGTGATGTCCTAGATGTCAAATGGTGCATTTTTGAGTGGAAAATGGTGGTTTAGTAATAGGGTTTGAAGAAATCTTTGGGGGCAGCGATATCTCTTGAACTTTTAAAATTGTGCAGACATTTTTGAAGGTGTTTCAAGTTTTGGTTGGATGTGGGAAGGATTGGAGTATGGGTTTTCAATAAACCATTTCCCAACTTGTGAAAGAAGAGGGTTTTGGGGTTTGTTATGTTAGAGGGCTTATCATGCCCTAAAAGTGGAGGAATTGGTGGTTTCGCAGACTCGTTAATGCTACCCAATGGTGGTTTGCATGTGATAAGAAGAATAAAGGGGGGTTGCTTGTTTTGTGAAAGCTAATCCAAAAGAGTCTTATGAGGGTTTGGTGCATATTTTCCAAGGCTTAAATGGGTTCCTAAAATGGTGGTTTGTTGCAGAGGTTGTTAAGGAATTTTAAGAGTTAAGGTGGGAAAAATAGGTCTGTAGACCTACAAGAGCGACTAGGTGCAAAGTTGAAAATAAGCCAAGATTGAGTTTTGAGGGAAGGAAGGAGGTTGGAATCCTTTTCTATTATGGAAGTAAGTTTATTGCCTCCTTGTATTGCTATCAGAATCGCTTCCTATCACAATCACTTCAAGTTTACATTTTTTTGCACTTTTTTCACATTGACAACTTTTCAATTTTTGCAATTATAAATCATTTTGAAAAATATGCAACATGAAATCTGAAATGACCCCAAAACCAACTAAAATTATTTATTACATTATAAATTGATCTCATATGAACTTATTCAATTGATAAAACTCAAAACACAAAACTAACTTAAGACTTCCATGAACCAAATTTGCTCAATAACCTTGGTGCCCCTACACCAAATTTCATCATTTCAATAGATTTCATTACAAGTAAATCTCATTACAATTCCTTAGGCACTCTATTCTCATGGATCTTTTACAATGTCACTCATACATTAAATATTCTCTTATAATTTCTACATCATAGGTGCTCATTATGAGGTTAAATTCAAATGAGTAACTTGAGATTCCCTCGCAAAGCTTCAGACACTCTTTTATAATGGCTTCAAATAAGAATTGAGATTTGTCAAGATCATCAAAATAAGGATGTTTCATTGCTTTTTTGGCTGGGATTTTATTTGATGGCTCATAAATAAGCATTTTCTGCAAGAAGAGACCAATCAATTTTTAGTAGTTTACTTACAAATACGCAAAGCAAAAGAAGAAAAATAAAGAGCATCCAAAATGGAAATGAAATGAAAATAGATGGAAGGAGCTTATAGATAGGCATGGTAGTCTCTCAACTTAGTCACTCCTAGTCATAAATCTTCACTAGGAGTTCCAAGATACCTATTGCACACAACATCTCTCATGAATAGAATATCTTGAAATTCAAGATTCTCTTATAATGTCTACATCATAGGTGCTCATGATAAGGTTAACTTCAAATGAATAACTTGAAATTCCCTCACCAAGCTTCACACAAAATTTTGTAATGTCTTTAAATCATTATTGAGATTTTTCAAGATCATCAAAATAAGGATGTTGCATTGATTGTTTGGCTGAGATTCTCTTGGATGGATCATAAATTTGCATTTTCTGCAAGGGGACACCAATCAATGTTTAGCAAGTTACTTACATATAAGAAAAAAAAAAGAATAAAAAGAAAGAGAATCCAAAATTGAAATGAAATGAAAATAGATGGAAGGCACTTACATATAGGCATTCCAATCTCTCAACTTAGTCACTCTTGGTCATACATCTTCACTGGGAGTTCCAAGATACCTATTGCACACAACACCTCTCATGAATAGAATAACTTGAAATTCAAGATCCTCTTATAATGTATACATCATAGGTGCTCATGATAAGGTTAAATTCAAATGAATAACTTAAAATTTCCTCACCAAGATTCGCACACACTTTTGTAATGGCTTAAAATCATAATTGAGATTTCTCAAGATCATCAAATTAAGGATGTTGCATTGCTTTTTTGGATGAAATTCTCTTGGATGGCTCATAAATCTTCATTTTCTGCAAGGGGACACCAATCAATGTTTAGTAGGTTACTTACAAATAGGAAAAGTAAAAGAAGATGATAGCACTAGCATCAAACAAATTAATGTGCATGGGTATGTGCAAGATCATGATGGGTATGTGGCTGATGAATTTCTTTTAAACTAAAAATTGATGAAATGAAAAGGGTTTTTAGATGAGATTCTCAGCTTTCCACCAATATAAATTATGCTTTACTTTGAATTTAATAAGTAAGTATTATTCATTTTCTATTCAAATTACAACTAAAGTCCTGATTGATAGACTGATTGAAAAACATCTATAGCTTTCAAATGGTATCACATTTTTTGAATCCAAAACATGCGTCACATTCTATGCTTTGCATAATATAGGATTAGAAAAATAAAAATTGAATTTTATGAAGTTTTGACCAAGTTAAGGTGGTCAGACATACGAGTTTTTTATATTTTTTAAAGTTGTAATAAAAAAATTCATAATTAATTATTATTTTACTTGGAAAAAATAGAAAAAAAAAATATGCATCACATCAGACATGAGTCCCTCTACTTATATGTAAAATATTATCATTTTATTGTGGTTAGGTTAATACACAGCACCTACTTTTTCCCCGAATTTAAGCACTACCGCATTGAAATTTCAAATTTTCACCAAATAATTTTTTTTTTTAAACAAACCTATTAGTTTAGAAACTACATTCAATTTTCTACAGATTCTTTTCTTACATATTTTTGAAATAATATAGTTAACTTATTCAATTTTTTATGTCAAGTGGCCTAACTCTGATTTTTCTAAATTTTTTGTCACTCAAGGGCCTTTTTTTTCCATGATGATCCTGCACATACCCACATACAAGTATAAAATTAATAAGAACCAATGTATATATACTTACAAATTAATCCAACAAACCATCTGGGTTTGCTCTACTCTTTATTGTGTCAAGTATTTCCTCATGGTTAGACTCATGGACCTTCCACAAGGTCTTGTTCAAAGGTCTACCCCCATATTTAGCCAAATGAACATTGGGTTCCATGACAAGGTTTGAGTAATGAACAATCTTATGATGCATGTGAAATTCCTGAAAAAACCAATGTTTAACACTCTTATGTGGGTGCTTTGGCTTTCTACGCAAAATTATAGGTGGTGTTCTCCTAGGAACATACATCTCAACATTAGCAATTTCATCAATATTTAATTGAGGTGGGCTAGATTGTGTACCTTCGATCGAGGGTGGAATAGAAGACATACCTTGAGGTTCACATGGGGATGATGGCATACCTTCTTCATTAAATTTGAGTGATGATGTTCTCTCAACTTGAAATGTGGTGGATGGTGTCCAACCATATTCACTTGTGGTAGATGGTGTCCCTCTATATTCACTTGTGGTAGATGGTGTCCCTGCATATTCACTTGTGCTTAATGGTGTGACCCCTTCATATTCACTTTCGGTAGAGGGTGTGTCTCCAACTATGGTTTCCAAATCTTTCCTACAATGATGCTTGCACATTTTTTCCCTTTGTGTTGGCAATTTTTGTTCTCTTTTTGATGGTTGAGGTTAATCTTCAATTGGCTTGTTTTCACAATCGTTTCCAATTTCTTCTTTTCATGATATGCCCTCAACCGTTCTTTCTCCTTTTCTTTGAAGGTTTGTAGCTCTTCATCTATTAGTTTCTTCCTTGTTTTTATCTTCAAAATGGTGGATAATTTAACCTGTAGTATGGTAATGAGATGAATATTAGTTCATGGTGTTTGAGTCATTAGATGAACATTTAGATAGGTTGTTTTATCCAATTTGCAAAAATTGCAAAATGTTGTAAAAAGAGGTCCAAAATAGGTTATAGGTGTTTTTTTCTTAGAACAAGGTCTTGGTGGACCTTTTCAACATGTAATTACTTAATTTTATGGTTCTTAGGTGTTAAGGGGTTCAAAATTGGGAAAAAAGAAAATCTTGCAAAATTGTTGTCAAGGTAAAAATGCAAAAATTGACAAATGACGAAATTTGGAAGTTTAAGAGTCAAGTAGGTGAAAGGTTGGTTTGTGTCATTTGATATGGTCAATAAAACATTTAAATTTATGGATAACCTCGATCAAGAGGTAGAGGGGATGTAAATAATGGATAAAACAATAAAGAGACCCTGTTTTATATTCAATTTTATGTGTTTTTGTTGGTAAAACATCATTGTGAAGCATTGTACAGCCTCATATAACCATATTTTCATGGGGTAGTCATTTGGAATGATTAAGATATGAGTCTACAAAATTATCCTTTTTGTCTCACTCAATTTCATGCAAAATTTGCATAAGTTATGGCTTGTTTACTAAAGACAGTTCAAAACCCTTGCTAGGGTAAACAAAATTAAAAGAAAATTGCATCTCTTATTCTAACCGATGGAATCACTTGAAATTTAGTAAGAAGGTCTATTTTTTTCTAGTATTTCATTTCTCAAAGTTTCAAACCAAGTGGTGATAGTTAGCTTTTAAAATCATGATGCCCTAGGCCATATTTTGGTGAAAAAATAGGAAAAAGCATAGTGTATAGTGAGAATTAAAGAATTTGTTTATGGTTTTTCATTCCTTCTTGAAGATATTATTTTTAAAAAGTGTTTAGGGGTATTGTGAATCTATTTCAAGATTTTTTTCGGTGATTTTTCAAGTTTGGAAGTCCATTTAATGGTTGTCTTGCCATGATAGTGATGTAAGAGTCCTAATTTTCAGTCAAGAATGGTGGTTTAGGATATATTTTTGATGAATTATCATGAAGTAAGTTTGGATAATGATTCGTTCATGTTCCACAGAGATATTTATGCATGTTCAAAGCATTAAGAAGTGGAAATAGGTTTGGAATTGAGATGTTCCTTATTGATAGGGCCTAGTTTGGTAATTAGAACACATTGTTTTGAGAAGTTTTCATATTGGATATATCAAAGTTGGGAATTGGGTATAACCAATTAAATTGATGTTGTTTAAAGTGTTTGAGAATATTTGAAGGGATTGTGTGCTTATAACTCGGTTTGATGTCTTGTATCCATGATTTTTGTGAAGGTAAAGGAGTCCTAATTGAATGGACAAGTTGGGATTTGGTTCAGTTTTGATAAGTTAATTGGAGTGAGATTGAGTTAAGTTGTTTTCTTCCTCTAGAATTGCATCAAAGTACCCTCAACGGTTTGTTTTTTTTGGTAGATTCTTCACAAGATATGATGCACCTTTCCCCATTTTTCTAACTTATCCTTGAATAAAGATTCTTGAAACAGTGGATAGAAGGGTTAGAATCCCTTGTAGATAGACTAATCAAGGAAACATTTAAAATATATGACAACATAGGTGATGAGATAGCTTTATTGATGAGGTAATTTAGAAATAGAGATGAAAACCAAAATAGTTTAAATTGGTGCTATCAATGTGGGAGGAGTATATTCCAATTTTTTAGAGACTTCTATGGAAAATTTGGTAGCATAGACAATGCAATTGGCTAGTTTGTATAGATGTGGTTTAAAAATGTAATTGGAAAGCATATAGAATTGTGTAATTTAAAATTACCATTGACAACCTAAGTTTGTAATGACAAACAAATAAAATTATCAACATGGAATATGCAAAACAACAACAATGAAAGAAATCCATAATAGAATGAAAGAAAATGTTTAAGGACTTCACATACTTAAAAAACCAGAGTTTCAAATGGAGGAGTTCTACCATATTATGTAGCCTAAGTTGCTTCATTCTTGAAACTCCTCCACAATTTAACTTTTTTAAAAGCTTGTTCCCATCCAAAATTCAATTGTATATCAGTTTTCACTAGAATTCAAACTTGAATTGATATTATATGCCTTTCAATGTGAAAACTCTGCTATTTCATGCAAAGGTGGTGGAAATAACATGAAAAAGGTGGTGGAATGTGAAACACATGCATGCACACTTCACAACATCCTCAAAAAGCTACTTTTTGTCGAAGCACACATAGAACCGAGAGAATATGTAGAATGTGGGCCAAGATCATAGGCAAATTGAGTTTTTTACAATTTTTAGACCAAGCCAAAATATGCTCGCATTATAACGCCAACATGTTATTTCTTGCTAAAAAATTGTCATATCTCTACTTCTTCAAAATGCACTCGCATTATGAGAAAGTTGGATTTTTAATAGATTTATTTTCTCTCTTTGTCTATTCTCTCTACCCTAATTCTATCTCTCCCAT
>VDFB02047230.1:97784532-97896619 GCA_007258455.2 Sequoia sempervirens | reverse complement strand
GTGTGGATGAAGAAGGATGTCCTTGAAATGTAGAAGTGGTGGTGGAATAATGAATTTCAAGTGGTGTGTGTAGTTTTTTTGGAGCTTTAGGAACAAGAGAATCACCAAAAGTAGGTGTCCAAGCAATGGTGGGAGGTGGAGGATTAGTTTCAAGGGTACCCACAAGTGTACTACTTTCAAATGTTGAGGTGTGACGAAAATCTTTAGCAAGGCTGGTTGTAAGACTAGGTAGGTAAGTTTTATTTAGCCCTTGTGATGGAGTTGTCAAGTCTTGTGTTAAACTATATGCTACAAACATCAGGGAGATAGGAGCTACACTTTAAAATGCACGATGTTCCACAAGTTCCTCCCTAGTAAGCTAAAATGGGTTATTTATGATGTCTTCGATCGCATATGGTCTTAAAGGAGATTGTGGTTTTTGTGACGAGGTAACATGACTTCTAGGATCGAATTCTAAAGCATTTGTATCACATGAGGTAAATGTAACTTTGGTTTTTTCCATGATTATCTTGTGTTGTTATCTCATCTTTACCATAAATTTTGTGTCACCTATGGGATATTTTTGTTGAGTTTTGTAATGTTTGAACTCTCTAGTTGACTCAAACCTACTTAAGAGGGATGCTCTAAGTCTTTTGGGAGAAATTATGATAATGTGGGATGAAAATATGGGTGATATAGGAAGCGATCTTTGCAAATGTTTTGGGACAAGACTATTTTACTTGAGTTTGATATTTTGATGTTGGGATAAATGATGCTAATGAACCTAGAAATATTTAGGGTAGACTTGTGACCTTTAAGATAAACTAGTTCAAAGATAGCATGAAAAAGGATAAATGAATCTTAACTAAGTGCATGAAAAAGGATAAATTTCACATACAAAGTAGCTAAGATAGCAGTTGGTTTGATGTTTAAGTCCCAAGGTGTTAATGTATTTAAATTTTTGCAAAGTTAGATGTTGTGAAGGATGGAATTTTATGAAAGGGTGAGTGAAATGTTTGACCCAATGTTGACCTAAAGTGAGCCTTTTTTTCTGATAGGACCAAGGTAGTGAGAATGATGCTAGACCTCTAAAACTGTTCAAATCCTAAATACTCAATGATTTAGAAAAGTTGTTGATCTTCAAAAAGGTGAAGGTTATGGCTCATAAAGAACATGTACATGTCCAAATATTTCCCCAGTGTGCATTCATAAAATTTTATCAACAACTTGTTTCTATTTTCGTAGAGTGCCTCAATGTGGTATTTAATTTATTTTGCACTACGATATCTAAGATTAAAGTGATGACTAGTTGGACTTCGTTTAAGGATCCTTACTTTGTGTGAGATCATCTAGTAAAGTGAACCTTTGTTTCAACAAGATCAAGGTAGTGAGAATGATGCTAGACTTACAAAATGTTCAAGTCCTAGAAAACTAATGTTGATTCAAATGAGAGGATGGATGGGAATGTTCAAACCTATTTGGGATCTCCTAGCTCGGGCATAAAAGTTTCTCATCAAAGTGTAACAATTACAGTAAAATATTGGAGCCCACTTTTGACCATACATTGTTCTACGATTCCTATGTCTAAAATGGAGTGTTGGAGATTTTCCCTTACATATTTTGACTATTTGATGAATCATTTATGGGATTATGGTATCATGTGAAAAGATTAGGATGTTGACTCCAAAAGAATGCATATAATTCTGAACTATACCATGAAGCACGTCTATAAAAGTTTGCTAGCAATCTGTCTCTATTTCTATGAAGTACAAAAAGGTGATTTTTGAGAGCTTTTGGAGTGAGATGCTTAAGTCTAAAATAAGAACCTATAGATCTTGGCTTAGGGATCCTAATTTTTTGTGAGATCATGTGAAAACAGTTTAAGTTTATGGAAGATAAGAAGATATTTATTGTCACGCGGGTGGTGGTAATGTGGGCCTTCCGGCCTCAATATCAACATGTTCCTCTTTTTCATCTAAAATGGTTGTTGTGTTTCTCCACTGTGTATTTGTTTCCTTGTTTTCAAAAGTGAAGGTTCTTAAACTACTAATAATATCATTTTTTTCACTATGTATGAGTTCAAAGTTTAGCTAAATTATAGCACCTAGAAGATTAGGTTGTTCAACGCCTAGAGAAATTGCTCTCCAAATAGTCATGTGTGGGGTTCATTTGTCAATTTATCTTTGCTTAAGTGAAATGATTTTACCATAAAAACTTGTTTTTTATTATGTTTCCAAACTAGATGTTTATGTAAAAAACATCATAACTTTCATAATTTCCATTTCATGAAAATCAAGAGGTTAAATCCATAATTTCCTATGTTGTCTTTGGGAAAATATGGGTTTGAGATTAATGTCAAGATATTTATAAATCACTAAGGATAAGTCCTTAGGACAAGAACTAATAGCAAGGCTAACTCAAGAAGTTCATATTTGAGTCAAAGTGTTTGAAATTTTGAGGATGATAGTGAATGTTTGTTTTCATATTATTTTGAAACCAAGCAAAGTGTTAAACTGACTCACAATCATTTACAACCCTAATATAGAAATGGCTATATTTTTTGAGTCTCCACTATGATTTAGCCAAACACTAGACAATGCGAACAATTAGAGATTTGGTGACACTAACTCCCCTCCATGACACACACTTCTTGGGACCATCAAATCTCAAAATCCTTAAAATTCAGAGATTAAAATAATTCTTTCTATTTCTACAACTGAATAGTACAAATGTGGGGTGGCTTTAGAATGACCATTCTTGCACCAACAAATATTTGAGGATTTTAGCTTGCTAAACAAATGGGTTGTAGTAAGGGTAATTAGGGACATGGCACCTTATGAGCATCCAGCAAGCCAATAAAGGCTTTAATCAATCCTACTAGGGGCTCTTATACTTTTTACAGTAGTACCCTATTCTGAAAGACACTGCATAGCTAAGGCCTACATACCATGAGGACTTGATAGTTTAGTCTTATCCATTTATATACTGGCCCGAGTGAAAAAATGGTTGGAGTCATCTCCAAATTGGTCTTAGGTAGGCCCCTCTAAAGATAACAAAATTGAGGGAGTACACTTGTAGTTCGACTGCCCAGTTCACGTAAAGCGTAAGGAGGGAACACACACAATGTCTCTATCTCACACTAGCATGGTTGTTCAATTTTAAACCCAATTGAAAGATGTGATTGATCTTAAAAAGTGTTAGAGAATGTTTTTGTTTCTCAAGGGTGCCAAATTTCATGAGAGAGTTGCATATGCATTCACTAACAACGTTAAAAATCACAAAACATAGCAAACAATTGTCAATTTTAACCCTTCAAAGTGATGATGAGCTCATTCTAACAACCAATTGAAAGATGAAGTTTTCCTTGTTCAATTTTAAACCCGAAGTAAAGTAATGATGTGAGGGTTCAATTTTATCCAACTTTGAGCATTCATTTTAAACCAACTTGAACTCTAGTGTGTTTCCTAAAGGAGAAATTAGAAAACATGAAATTTGGTTATAATTTCCCCAAAGCGTCAAACACTTGTTACAATTATAGAATATGAGATAGAAGATACTTTCTTCACTTTCTCTCCATGTCTTTTAAAACCTACAAAACCTTGTTAGTCTAACAACCAAAACAAAGTCAGGTATGCATCAGTGATTAGATAAATCCAAGAAATTAAGTCACATGTTGAAGAAAATAAACATAAAATTTATTACCCTGGTAGGGCATCATAGAACACAATAACGTCGTAGTTTGAGATTTGGGCATCACTTTGGTGAAAATGGGCGTCACTTTGTAGTAGGACCAGTGAGTATATAACATTTTTATTTTGATGGGCCGTGTCATTGCTAATGATAGCATCACAATTTAAAATTTGAAAGCATTGTTTGATGAGTTTGAGTGTCGCAGTTTAAAATTTTTGATACCTCTAGATTAATTACATGTCTCCATATTTAAATTAGTGTCAGTAGATTAAATATGTGTCAGTGTTTCAAATTGCCAGGGAATCACTATATGGTGATGCTATTGGAATATTGTCATTTTTTGTAATTTGAGCATCATTACAACCTGCAAAATAACATAAAATGGAATTCGAGCTAAAAAAATGGTTAGATTATCGGTTTTCCCTCCTTCTAGCGCCAAGAATGTGAGATGAGGACACCATTATTAGCTGAATTACGCTTGATCCATGAAGAATAAAAACATAATAGAGCCACTAATACTCGAATCTCAACAAGATCATTAAAATGAAATTGAAACTAAACATTTATCAAAACCTAACATACTAAATTATGAAAGCTTTTAAAACATCTACTCTAATCCATCTGAAAATTATCTCGTTGTGGAATTGGTGTCATGTTGATGTCGAATGATGACCCTTTCCCAATCCCATAATCAGTGAGCATGTTTCAGTCGATTCTATGGAAGAGAATCAATGAAACCATTGTGATTGATGTATGAAAACCTAGTTTATGCTAAAATGAACATGGTGTAGGATAAGTTACCATGATTTTATGCTAACTATGCACTGGTTATGGTATTGCTAAGCTATTCTAAGCTAAAACTATGCTAAAAGATGAAAACCCTAATTCATATACAAACTAAGATGGATGCATGGAAGCCATTAATGGATGCTCTAAGCTATTATGCAATGAAAATGAACTAAAATAAGATAACAAGTGATTAAATTGAGAGTATTGATGTGAGTGAATTCAACAACATAATTTTGCAATTGTAAGATGGATCCATTTGTCTCCAAATAGTGATCTATTTATAGGAGAGAAAATGAGGAATGAAGGGTTGAGATCAAAAAGCTTAATCAATGGTCCAAGATGAAAGGGATGAGAGGCATGGATCATGGATTATCATCAATGGATGAGAATGTATGATGGGATTTAATCAAGGGCTCACACTTGCCTCAAAAAAACACACTTTTGATCTGCTGACACAAGTCAAAGGTAACTTGCTCAAAAGGTTAAAGGTTTATCTTGTTCAAGAAGCCAAGTGAGTTGATTGGAGGAGAGATAATATTCCTTAGAATATTCCTTTGGGTGAGGAAAAAAAGTAATTTACAAATTAAAAAAAAAGTAATTGTGCAAAAATGGGATAAGGAATATTCCATGAGAATATTCCCTTTACTTAGAGGAAAACTAGTTTAATTACTAATTAAATAAGATATAATTTATAAAGTTAGGGGATTAGAAGAATTAAAGAGATATTTATTAAATTAGATGATTTAATAAATGGGGAAGAGATGAAATAAGATGACTTAAGATGACTTAAGGAATTAAATTAAATATTTTGATTTATTTAATTTAATTATATGAAGTTTTAGTGTGAAAGGAGATAAATTAACCTGATTAAATTAATTAGGAAAATATATGAAAATGATGCAATTAATTAATTAGCTAGTCTAATTAAATCAATTAAGCTGAAAGAGGATGGGTTAAAGAGGAAGTGATGTTAATAAATCTATTTTAAATGTATGAAATTGATTACGACATTTTTCAGTGTCTACAAAAGAAACCAATGGTAATGTTAACACAAAATTTGGAAGAAAACTCAAAATATCTATGTCATCTACTCTAGAAGAAGACACAAGCTATAGAACAACCTTTGATGAGATAGATTATCAACAACCACTAAACCCAAAAGAAATGGAAAGACTTTATGGGAGAGGTTATAAGCTTGTGAAACAACTAGGCTATAGCAGAAAATGATGTGGAAAGAAAGAACAAGGTATTTGTGTTCTTGTAGAGCCTAACACATAGGAGGGTATGTGCAAGATCATGATGGGCCAAAAGGTGGCGATATGATGGGTATGTGGCTGACGATTTTTTTTTACCCAAAATTGATGAAATGAAAAGGGGTTTTAAAAGAGATTCTTAGTTTTCCACCAATATAAATTATTCTTTACTTTGAATTTAATAAATAATTATTATTCTTTTTCTATTTGAATTATGACTAAATTCCTAATTGATAGGCTAATTGAAAAACATCTATAGCTTTCAAATGGTATCACATTTTTTGAATCTGAAACATGTGTCACATTCTATCGTCACATACTATAAGATTAAAAAAAATCATGAAGTTTTGACCAAGTTAAGGTGGTCAGATATACAAGTTTTTATATTTTTAAAAGTTGTAATAAAAAAATCAAATTAAATTTACTTGGAAAAAATTACAAAAAAATATGCATCACATCGGGACACGAGTCCTCTACTTATATCTAAAATCTTAAAAAAATATTATCATTTTATTGTTTATTACGGTGGTCAGACAGACACCTACTTCTTACTTTCCCTAAAATTTAAGTACTACTCCATTGAAATTTCAAATTTTCACCAAATAGATTTTTTTTAAAAAGTAAACCAAGTAGTTTAGAAACTACATTCAATTTGATACAGATTCTATTCTTACATATTTTTGAAATAATATAGATAACTTATTGAAATTTTTGAGTCAAGTTTCCTAACTCTGATTTTTCTAAAATTTTCGCCACTTAAGGGCCTATTTTTTCCATGATGATCCTACACATACCTAGGAGACAAAATATGGTTTTGGGTATTTCCCTTCTAAGATAACACAAGTAGTGAAAAGAGATTCACTAAACATCAACACCATTATGTGTAATCCTAAAAAAACCCTCACCTTGAAACATCCATAATTGATTGATATAACTTGTCATTGGAGTTCTTTGAAGATGACAAATCCTTGAAAGAAATGTTAGGATTTTATGATAAGTCATTTAGAGTATGTGCAAGATCATGATGGACCAAAAAGTGGCAATATGATGGGTATGTGTAGGGTATGTGACTAAATTTTTTTTTTACCTAAAATTGATGAAACGAAAAGGGTTTTTAAAGGAGATTCTCAACTTTCCACCAATATAAAATTTTCTTTACTTTGAATTTAATAAATTATTATTATTCATTTTCTATTTGAATTACGACTAATGTTCTAATTGAGAGGTTGGTTGAAAAACATCTATAGCTTTCAAATGGTATCTCATTCTATGCTTCACATATAGGATTAAAAAAAATTGAATTTCATAAAGTTTTGACCAAGTTAAAGTGGTTAGACATACGAGTTTTTTATATTTTTTAGAAGTTGTAATAAAAAATTCATAATTAATTATTTACTTGGAAAAAAATTACAATAAGAAAAGTGTCACATCGGGACATGAGTCCTCTACTTATATATAAAACCTTATAATTTTTTTTATCATTTTATTGTGGTTAGGGTGGTTAGACAGACACCTACGCTTATTTTTTCCCTAAAATTTAAGTTCTACTGCATTGAAATTTCAAATTTTCACCAAATAGATTCTTTTTTTAAAAAATAAACCTAGTAGTTTAGAAACTACATTCAATTTGCTACAGATTTTATTCTTACATATTTTTGAAATAATATAGATAACTTATTCAAATTTTTACGTCCATTTTCCTAACTCTAATTTTTTTGAATTTTTTGCCACTTAAAGGCATGTTTTTTCCATGATGATCCTACACATACCCTTTACTCCTCCTAAAAAGATATAGGTTACATGTGTTGTGATTAGTGCTAAATAGGGAGATGAAGAAAAGGAAAGTAATGAGATTGAAGAATACAACCTTGAATTCCCAAAACAAAAATGCACTTCCTTTAGGAGATACCATTGATATATCGATAAACATTAATAATAAGTAAAAAGTGATTAAGATAGGAAATTTCCTTGATGAAGATGAAAAAGAAGATCATGTAACTTTACTTCACGATTTTCTCAAAATTTTCTCTTGGAATTATTCAAATATGTTAGGAAGTGACCCTAAAATAGTTACACACAACATAGTCCTCACCAAAAGTGGTAAACCTATTAGAAAAAAGATACAAAAGATGAACCTAAGATAGCCTTACTAGTTAAGGCCGAGATTGAGAAGCTCCTTGAGGCCAATTTTATAAGTCCTATAGATTATTCTCCTTGAATCTCAAACATTGTCGTAGTCACAAAATCAAATAATCATATTTGGACGTGTATAGAAATTTGTGATTTAAATAAATAATCTTTAAAATATGACATTCCCCTTCCTAACATTCAAATGATAGTAGACTTGACTGCAGGATATGCTTTGTTGTTGTTCATGGATGGATTCTCTGGATATAATCAAATCTTTATTAACCCTCAAGATCAATATAAAACAACATTTATAACAACTTGGGGAATATTTTGTTGGGTAATTATTCTTTTTGGACTAAAGAATGTAGGTGAAACATATCAACGAGCTATGACATTAATATTTCATGATTGCATACATAAGATTTTTGAAGACTATGTTGATGATATTCTAGCCAAATCTATAACTTGATAAGAAAATGTGAATATTCTTCTAAATATCTTTGAGCGAATACAAAAATACAACAAGAGATTGAATCTGAAAAAGTTTATTTGGTGTAGATAGTGGATTTTTTTTAGGTTTTATCTTATCTCATAGAGGAATTGGGGTATGTGTAGGATCATCATGGAAAAAATAGGCCCTTAAGTGGCAAAAAAATCAGAAAAATCAGAGTTAGGAAACTTGACGTAAAAATTTGAATAAGTTATCTATATTATTTGAAAAATATGTAAGAATAGAATCTGTAGAAAATTGAATGTAGTTTCTAAACTACTAGGTTTATTTATTTTTCAAAATCTATTTGGAAAAAAATTGAAATTTCAATGCAATAGTACTTAAATTTCAGGGAAAAAATAAGAAGTAGGTGTCTGCCTGACCACCCTAACCACAATAAAATGATAATAATTTTTTTATAAGATTTGAGACCTAAGTAGAAGACTCATGTCGGATGTGATGCATATTTTTTGTAATTTTTTTCCAAGTAAATAATTAATTAAAATTTTTATTACAACTTTTAAAAAAACTCGTATGTATGACCACCTTAACTTGGTCAAAACTTCATGAAATTCATTTTTTATTTTTAATCCCTATATTGCGAAGCATAGAATATGATGCATATTTTGGATTCAAAAAATGTGATACGTTTGAAAGCTATAGATGTTTTTCAATCATCCTATCAAATAGGACTTTAGTTGTAATTCAAATAGAAAATGAATAATAATTATTTATTAAATTCAAAGTAAAGAATAATTTATATTATTGAAAAGCTAAGAATATCCTTTAAAAACCCTTTTCATTTCATCAATTTTGGGTAAAAAAAAAATCATCAGCCACATACCATACAAATACCCATCATATTGCCACTTTTTGGCCCATCATGATCTTGCACATACCCATTGAGGTGGACACAAAAAAATTGATGTTATACTTAGCATACCATCTCGTAGATTTATTTCTCAATTACACTTTACAAGGAATAATTTAGGTTATCCATTATTTTGTCGCATCCCTAGCAAATCAAAAATTACCTTTCACACATCTCCTTAAGAAAGTGGTTTGGTTTAGTTAGAATGAGGATTATAAATAGGATTTTGAGAGTTTGAAAGACCATCTTGCTACTCAACCTATCTTACAAACCACTATGTAGGACAAGTCATTTATCCTTTATATAGTAGCATCAGTCCATGCTCTTGTAGAATTGTTGGATCAACAAGACAAAAGTGGTAAAGAACATCCTATTTATTACATTAGTTGAGCAGAGCTAATTTATTATGAGAAACAACACACAATGATAGAGAAATGATTTTTTTCTCTTGTATGGCTACTAATAAGTCGATACATTACTTACTGAATGTTGAAATACATGTGATGATGAAATTTAAGCCTTTAAAACATCTTTCCACTAAAATAGATTTATCCAGACGCTTAGCTAAATGGGTTATGTTGTTAACTAAATTTTACCTCAAGCTTGTTCCAAAAAAAGAAATTAATGGACATGCCTTGATTGACCAATTAGTTGATGCCCCTTCCCCCTAGCATTACCTAAATTAGAAGAATTTTTTGATGAGAAATTGTTGACTATTCAAAAAGATGAAGAAACATGGGAATTATATTTTGGTGGATCTAAGCACAAAATAGGCTTTAGTCCGAGAGTTATTATAGCTCCACCTAGAGTTAAAGCTATTCCCTTATCATATAGGTTAAATTTCCTATACATGAATAATACCATAGAGTATGAAGCGTTAATTGTTGGATTGCATGCAACTTTAACTATGAGAGCCCGAGACATTAAAATATATGGTGATTCACAATTACTCATTAAGCAAATAAATGGAACATATCACGAAAAGAAAGACAAATTATCGAAATGCAAGGGTCTCATAATGACTTTGTTAGAGAATTTTGATTCATTTACAATTGATAACATCCCATGAAAGGATAATCAACATGCAGATGCAATGGAAAGTACAACTTCTCTAATATCTCCTCAAGATCCTTTAAAATATTTCACATTTATTGTGCATACAATAAAAAACCAATGATAGAATCTAAAGTCAAAGAAGTATTATCAATAACTATGGAAAGCTATAATGAATGGTACACACTGATATTTAATTATTTAAAGGACAATACCTTTCCTAAACTAGCAACTAAAAATAGTTGAGACCACCTTCACAAACTCACATCTAAATATATAATCCTTGCCGACATGCTATACCAAAGATCCTATAGTGGTCTCTTACTTATATTCCTTAAATAATATGAAATCCCCATAGCACTTGAAGAAGCTCATGCAAGTGCTTGTGGAGGTCATTTTGAAGGAAGATCATTAGTTCAAAAACTCATCGATATAGGATACTATTGGAGACATATGGAAAAATATTGCTTTGAATACATTAAGAAATTATGTCACAAATGTTAGGAACATAGCAATTTGATTCATGCTCCCACTTTTGAGCTTCATGTCCAAGTT
Source organism: Sequoia sempervirens (assembly GCA_007258455.2). Taxonomy (NCBI): domain Eukaryota; kingdom Viridiplantae; phylum Streptophyta; class Pinopsida; order Cupressales; family Cupressaceae; genus Sequoia; species Sequoia sempervirens. The sequence continues at coordinate 97,885,809 of VDFB02047230.1, read as the reverse complement.
CCTATTTGGCCATTCTCAGTATGGGGATTGGATCTCTTTGGAAAAATTTCACCACCTTCTTCTACCGGACATACCTTTATAATTACTACAATAGATTATTTCACAAAATGGGTGGAAGCAATTCCCCTTCGTTCAACAAATACTGATGTAATATGTCATTTCATACTAAAAAAAAATATTTCTTTCTTTGGACTTCCTTCTGCATTAGTTTTGGACAATGGGACACCATTTAAAAATAATGACATAAAGTTATTAGAAACATTTAACATTCAATATCATTTCTCAACACCTTAGTACCTGCAATATAATGGACAAGTTGATCAACTAATAGAACCTTTAAGGAAATATTATGGAAAATAGTAAAAACACAATAAGGACTAGCATACAAAAGTGACATATGCATTATGGGCATATCATACTAGTATAAGAAAATCCACTGGGAATACTCCTTTTAACCTTCTTTATGGTACTGAGGCAATAATTCCCTTGGAGTTAGAGATTCTTTCATTAAGAATCAATCTGCAAGGACTTATTGATGATAATACTTACAAGGAACAATGATTGCATCAACTTGAAATGCTTCATGAATAACACATTAACGCTCTTGAGCATCTCCAAGCTTATTCGAGAAAATTGCAACGTAGTTACAATGACCATGTCATCCCTCGTGTATTTACTAAAGGTGATTGGATCTTATTCAAAAATCAATGCAACATCAATGCCACCTTGACTAAAAAGGAAAATTCAACACTAATGTATTAGGACCTTATATAATTAATGAAAGTTAAGGATCTAGAGTATATATGTTAATAGAAATAGATGGTACACCTCTTAAAGAACCTATTGATACTATGCATTTTCACTAGTACTGTGTCTAATCTCCTTGAATAGTGTGAATGATAAAGAAATGGTGTTAGAGTTAGTAGATGACATTCTATATGATCTCACATTTCTTTGTTTTTGATAAACAATCATTTGTGTGTCTTGAATACTAAACTAATTATTTAAAATAATTTTAAATGTTTACTTTAGGTTTCATACTATTCAAGATAATATTGTATGTTGTGTTAGATTAGATCCTTATATCCATTTAATGTTCTTCAATTAGATCATAGGTGCATTAAATTTAGCATAACATACTTAGGCATAATGTCACATCTTAAAGAAACTAGAATAGTTTTATTTAGATCACATAGAACACGTTAAATCATGGGGACATTTATTAAATAGTCTTCTAAAGATTATTTGATAAATCACATTTCCATTTAACATAAAACACATTAGCATAAAATAATCAAACATCAAATGATCATATATACCAATTTTTTTAGTACATGTCATCAAATATACAATGTTAGGGTGGTCTATGTCTACAATATCCCTCAAGATATGGTGATTGCATCTATCTAGATGTAGTCCATCTAGAGATGGTAGTATGTGATCACGATCATGAACTGATAACATCATACAAAGCATATTGTAGGCCTTGTGCTCATCCAACAGTAGATCTCTATCTTCTTGTAGCCTAGCTACCTTTGCATGGAGTCTCTTGACCTCCTTCGGACCTCAAGATGATCAGATCTCCTCATAGGAAGCCTCAGCTCAATCAACATTCCTTGTCACACCTTCATATTCTCCTCTTAATCTGATATATGACTCAAAAAACTCTGAGTCCTTCTCCACGATGGGTGGGGACATGTATTCTATACCTATAGCCTGATCAAAGACTAAAGGAGGAACTATCTCTATAGCCACCCATCGATATAGATCATGTAAATCTCTCACATCTCTTGTAAGATATATATATATATTAAAAACATAAGCACAAAGCATAACAATAAATAAAATGTCATCACCTAGATCCTCAACAACCTATGTAAAGAGAGCCTCATGCTATGTAGGAGGCATGGAGAATGTGCTAGCCTCTCCATGCTCATATGAGCTAACACGTGCCACGATCATCGACTAGGTGATGGATCTCCCCACTTGTGGGAAATTGGACCCTCATTTTCCATATCATTGTCCTCACTCATAAGCTGATCCTCGTCCTCGTCCTCATCCTCATCCTCCTATCCCTTATAATTAAGGTTTTCTCCCTCATTGTAATCCTCATCTATCTCATATGCAAATATATTTGATGCCCTGAGCCTTCTATCCTCACCTATCTCATCCTTCTCATCCCTTTCCTCTGGAAGTGGTCCTGTAAAACCTATAGGTTGATCAATAGGGAATATGGGAGTTGGTCATGCTACTGCCCACCACTCCTCATATGCATCAGTAGAACAAACATCATCAGCATCAGAGGCTAGGGAAATGTCAAGATCTTCATTCTCTAAATCACTAGATCTAACATCATCCACTATCAGTCGCCTAGTATCTCCATTCCTTAGGGGTACTCCACACTAATCACTTGTAAAAGGGGCATGCTACTAGTAGTACATGTATCTAACCAGAGTGTTACATCACATGATCATAGTAGAATTTTCTTACTACGTAATCATGCCTCCCTTAAAGAAACTTGTTCCTTTACATTCTCCTTAGTTGTTGGGTATCATCTAGCCATTGTGGTGTCAATTGGTATGGTCTGCAAAGGACCTCCTCCTAATCTAGCTAATAAAATTGAACTCTCTAAAAGTGTAAATCTCCATACTTCCATGAATGCCTCAGTGGATAACTGAATGCACAAGGATATCCTAGGGATGGTTTAGATGGAAAACCTATCGGCCTAGTGCATATGATATGCTCTAGGAACCAAACCTATAGTAGTGTACAATGTACCATGTTGTTGGCCTCATGGTACGTAAACCACCTTATATCATAATATAAGTGTGAAAGGATGTTGTGGCCCTAGGCATATACAGTCATGTGATGCTCCATATGTCTAATCATATGAAAAATACCTACATATAGGTGTGCGCTTCGACCATTAGGGATGAGTACTAGGGCCACTGTGGAAATCATAATCCATCTCAACACTATCGATCATGCATAGAGTAGCCACGCTAGATCTATACATGGCCCCACTATCTCCTCTAACACCAGTCCTCCGAAGAAATACCCTATGTTTGTTCTCATCTCTGCATATGTATGATCCCTACCAAACTGCACGGTCTCACCTCAAACAGGAACTTGAAGGTATGGTGTACATCCTCTAGCATGATCGCCATTTCCCTAGTAGGTAGGAAAAATGTGGGGGTGTCAACATCCCATCTCTCAGCAAGTTCCATCAGCATACCATCATGGTACCTCATGTGAGGTATGAGGTATGCCCAGTATAATCCATTCATCTGTAAAGTCTAACTATCTACCTCTGATAAAGTCAAGACAAGGTCTCGTAGGTGACATAATTGTATGTTTCCAAGACACTGTCATGACCGGGGTGGAATCTAACAAAAAACAAAAATATGTCCTATAAGAATTATAAAATCTTAAATCTATATATCAATAGTCTAAAAGTGTGCTAAAGTTGTTCTAGGATACTTATCTAAGGGTTCTAGAAACTTTATTCTCTATTTGGGACACTTCACGAAGAAACGAGAAACTTTGTGAAAAAGTGGGACACTTCGTGAAAAAGGGTTTTCAAGAAAAAAGGGATGCTTTGAAAAATTCTCTTCTAGGGTCCTAAATCAACCTAGAAATGCATAAAAACACTAAAATAATTGTGTAGGGACAAAACTAAGGCAAGGATAAATTAACTCACCTGATGCTACAGTTTGCCTCAAGCTACCTCCTCCCATAGGATCTCGAGTCTCAGAGGTATGTACTCTCATCGGCTCAGAATCTTCAATCACTCTCCTACAAATTCAAGCCATAAGAAGGTAAGAGATAAAATTAGTTCAAGTTACTTCACTTTTTCCTCTTATATATGTTAAAATTAGGTTTTTAGTATATTGGGGTTAAAAGTGCTTCTCATTCAAACTAGCATACTAGGGGCTAGCAAACTCCTTTTTTTGATATTATCTATTGTGTTGGAGTCATGATTCTACTCGTGTCCTCATCATATGTCTATCATTATGTGGTATGGTACTTTGAAATACCCTATGGTATGACATGGGGTTTCTATCAAGGTTTAATTATCGAACTGGGGGTTTGATTGAGGCAAAGCCCCCATAAGAAAATCAACACACTATTTTTTTTGCAAGTCTTTTACAGGTAGAGATCTAGAAATCAGTTTGGGAAGGAAGAGTAGAGATTGGAGCACAAATCTGGACTTTGAATTCATCAAAAAATAAAATGGGGCTGATATGCCAAAAGTTGCGTATGAGTCCTACTATGGGAAAATTTCTAGATTTTTTAAGATCCTGAGTCTACACTATTAGAAACTTGTTCCAGTCCAGAAACCCTAGAATGGGAATGATATGCCAGAAGTGGCGTATGAGCTCCAATGTTCCCTAAAAGTAGCATTTTCAATATTTCAGAGTTGATTCTAGGCCCTTTTAGGTTTCCAGGTGTACTGTATTTTCCTAGTTTTTTGCTCAAATTTACACTATTTTCTAGGTCATTTAGTGAGGCCTTGCATATCATTAAGTTTAAACATTAGATCTTGCATTTCAATAATCTTTCCAAGCCATAGCTTGGTGGTGAACCCTCTTGTAGTCATTAATCATACCCTAGGATTCCCTATTGCAAGATTTCTTTCTCCTACTTCACCCTTGCATTGAGATCTCTACGGTTTCCTTGAATGAGAGTGAAGAAGATTGTTGTTCTATGTCCTAAACCATAAGCAATGACAATTTTCCACCTTTCTGTTTCATATGAGAGTTTTGTAAAAGAAATTTTGCAAATGACCTCTTGAGACAAAAAAAACTTCACCATTGGATCCAAGATGACTGAGAAATGAAGATTCATATAAAATTTATCCCTATTTTTGAAAACTTGAAAAAATGCAATTTTTTTTAGCAATAGGCCCCTTGGTCATACAACTGTATGATCGCCAATTTTTTTAAGTCACAAAAAATATTAATAAATATATGTAGAAAAAATTAACTATGGTTTTTAAAAGGTTTACTTTAAAAAAAATCCTTGCCAAAATATTTTATTGAAAATTATTTATAAAAAAAAAATCTAAAAGAGGGGTTTGCAAAGCCCCCCATCACAATAGCCTACAACATTGAGCACTAACACAATGTACTAGTAGGTACCCATAGGTACTAATGACGGTAGCCAACTTCCCATCGATAGTGGCCAATGGTCCTAGTCGAGGAGCCTTTGGCCCCAATCGTGGGCTCTTGGTATGTTGGGGAATTGCTAGTTAGCCCCTATGACAATTAAAAACATTATTGTTGATAAAAACAAATTTAAATGTTATTGCAAATCCACCCCTTTTTTAATGCAACTAATAATTTAAATGAAATTTGATAAATTTGAATTCTCCCACCCTTTGGTGGCATTTTTTCCTAGTTGGGTCATCAACAACACCACCAATGGACTGTCAACCTACCATAAGGGGGCCGCCCCATAGCCACCAACAAGTCTTATTGGGAAAATTAGAACAATTTTTTTTAAACGGGCATAACATTCACCAGGGTGTTAGATTTTCAACTTCTTATACTTGTTGGAAAGGTGGTTTCAATCACTATGTAGTGGTATAGGCTTGGTTCCATGAATTTATCATTTTGACTAGTTTTTGGAGCCTGAAAGTTAGATATTCTCAGTTCCATAATTTTGAACATAAATTTTGCATACATAATCATTTTTTTGATTTCGAATAGGCATTGGAGAGAATGGATAGTGTACTACATAGTAGATCAGTCATATTTTCAATTTGTGGTGCAAAATTAGGATTGTACTTGTTTAAACACTTATAGGATCCTGAGATTCAAGGTGTGATTACATGAGCATCTGAATGATTCAAGAGGCAACACCTTGAGAGAGTACATATTTTTTATATGATATCTTTGATGTTACTAGTAATTATAAGTTTGGTGCTTCTTGGTATAGATTTATGGGTGTTTTTTATAGTTAGAGTTTGTTGGTGATAGGTACATAGGTTGTGTTCATTTTTTAGGACAAGGGTTGATATGAGTGGAGACATAGAGTCTTGTATGTGTGATAGTTCAGTGCAAGTAAAGCATTGTCTATGATTATAGTGTCATGGATATGTAGGTACATTTGAGCATTAACACAACATGGTCATGTTGAATATTCTAGATGAATTAGTAGTACCCCTCCATTTATGCTTATGTTTTATGTTAGCATGTTTTCATACTGTTAGACTTTGGTACTTTGGTTTGGATATTTTGATCAGTAACTTTGAGTGACAGTGGATTCATTTTGTGATATGATGATACATTGTATGGTGATAATTAATTTCTGATATGCTTTGTTGTAGCGTAGATATTTCCTTCAGATGTTATTGCTATATATATGTTTATGATGGACTAACTGTTATTTAATTTGTCAGTCTGATGTGACGTGTATTGGTGTGGAGAAAGGAGTTGCATCACTCACTTACGAGTGCCCTATGATGTTTGTGATTTTCTCTGCACGGTGTGTTTGTACAATGGATTATATGTATATGCATGTTATTTGTTTGGTTGCAGGATTGCAGGTACATGACACCGACTCCACCTAGTTACTAAGGTCTAAGCGTGTCAAGACTCAACGGAAATATTGATTGGCAGGTAGTAACATGGTTTATCCTAGTCTAGTCTTAAACCCAGTCACAGTACATCGCCAATTTTAGTTTGGAGTCTTAGGTGCTCTTGTTTGTCCCTGATTGGATCAATTGCTTGAAAGGGAAATTTTGTCAATTTTATGATAGTTTGTTATTCTTTAATTTACTGTTGATCTAAATTAATTTTAATGTTAAAAATAAGTTTTACATTTTATTTAATTAATTAATTAGCTTGTTTGGTTAAGTAATTTGATCATTGCGATTACATTATTTAATTAAATAGATTAATTAATTAAATTAAAGTTACCTTTTTTATGTGAATAGATTTAAATTTCAAATTGGTTGATATGTGGAAATGGTATTTTAGTTGATAAATAAATTAAATAAAGAAAAGGGAAATTTATATTTTGAAAATTGAAATTTTAAATTCTTAAAAAAAAAAAGGCATTTAAATTTTGATAAGGAAGAAATGAATGATTGCCGAGAGGTTGTTGAAAGATATTGTTTCTTCTCAACATGTGTGCTAGTTGAATTAATTGCCTTTTTGGTTGAGGATTTTCTCGGATGTTATCTGGAATTTGGGGAAAAATAGAGGATTACCTTTTCTTCACGGGAAATGAAAGAATAGTGCTCTGTTAAAATTATTTTTTAAAGAATTTGTGATTTCCTTTGTATCGTTGTATATTTCTGGAAGATCTCTTTGGTTGGAAAATCTTTTTGGTTGGTTTTAGCTTCATTTTGGATCTGGGCTTTCTACAGAAGCTTTGGAGGATTGCACGCAATAGGCAACAGAGACTCTCTTCTACAGGCAGTTTTCAAGCTACAGGAAAACAGGTACTTTCCTTGTGTTTAATTTGTTTTCTTAAAAAAAAAAATTCCTGTGAAAAGAAATTTTTGTTTAAACCCTTCTTCTTGGCAAATTGTTTGTAGAAAATCTTTATGTTGATATTTGATATTTTTCTGTAAGAATTTTCAAGAAAGTAAGGTTTTATAAAAATTTATAGAATTACCTCAAGAGTATTGTTAAACAAAAGAACTGATTCAAAACAAGCTTAAAAGAAACCTCTGTGACAATTGTAGAAAAGAAATTGGGGATTTAATTTTGTGTGAAATGTTTATTGATGCAACATCAAAATCCCGAAATTGAGAATTTTTGTGTTATTTGATCAAATCTGTTTGAAGAAAATTTTTATTTACAAATGGTCTTTTTGAGCAATTAGTTTTGTTATATAAGAATGTTTAATATATTTATGCAGTGCTGTACAAAATATGCAATCTGAACATGAATATGTATTCCAAATAAACTATAATTTTAGTAGGGTTTATTATTAAAAATAGCCGTACGAGCGAAATAGGGGTTTGAAAATTTACTATCTTTAAAAAAAAATGTTTAAATTTCCGCATAGTATTATGGAAATTATAGAAAAATAAAATCCAAAATTTAAATTCGTATTGGATTTATTTCTTTTGCATATAATATTAATAGGGAGGGGCCAGGGTTATCCCCAACCCTGTCACTCCCATTGTGGGGTGCCACCACTGTGAGGTAGTGCCCACCACAGTTCTGTGGCGGAGTGGCTGCCATGAGGCAGCACCCTCCACAGATCTGTGGAGGAGACGCATACCCATAGGTAGCGTACCCTCCATAGTTGAGGATGCCTGGTGCAGCCTGTGCTCTTTTTGTTTTAAAATTTCATTTCTTTTGTTCAAAGGAAAAATTTGTATGGTATAAATTTAATTTCAATTTAATAAAAAACAAATACTTATAATTGTATATTATATGTGTTGTATATATTATATATTATTTATAATATATAGTATATATATATATATATAATATTTATGTTGGTTGATTTTGGTAATTTAGTATTTGTTAAAGTTAATTTATAATTAACTAGGTGTTGAGGAATAAAACATTTAAGTGAATAAGAAGAGGATATTATATTGAATTATTGTAATAGGGAGTTGAATTTTATTATTAAGCATGATTGTGGAAATTGGAATTAAATAATTAGTTATACTTTATTATTGCAAATTGAATCTTATTTATTTCGAGTAGTTGCATAAGATGAGGTAATGTAATAAATGGATTTAGGAAATCCAAACGATAGTTTGTTTGTTTGTCTGTAATGATTTTTTAGTTCTGTTTACCCCTATTATGTCAATTGTAAAAGTTTGAGATAACTGTGATAGTAAGTCTTCCAGAGATAGTTTCTTTGAAGAAGTTATTTTCTTAATGATTTCATATTTTTGAGTTTACTAGGGTAATGCACATGACTATGTGTGGTGATTAGACACCTGTTTATATGAACAAATATTTGATGTTCATTATGATATGTTTGGACTTATATGTTGATTTTGGATATATGTGTACTTTTCCTACCTTAGTCAAGGAAACTTAGAATTCCTTTGTTATGTTTAGGGGAGTGGCTCTCTATGAGGGCCAACACACAAAGTGGGGTTAGGGTAACTTACAAAGACTTAGTAAGTCAGTGATAACTAAATAACACAGCAGTTAGATTAAAATCTTTAATAAGATTATTATGCCTCACTTATAGACTCTAGAGCTAGTTCAGTTTTGAGTATAGATTGAGAAGGTTTGGAATGGCAAATCGATGTCTTGTTACTTTAAAAGATATTCGATTCTGCAATAGTTTGCAAATGGGGCCGGGTTTCATAAGAGGTTACCAGGTTAACCCAAGTTTGGGGGCCGGAACCTAGGAAGAAACACCAAGGTAACCTTTGCAATGTTGTGATGACACTCCACCTAAAATAACAATTTACCTTGTGTACTTAGCACATTTGATTGTCTTAATAGTGGAAGCAATGTAACCATCAGTTAGTTATGTACTTGTGTCTAGGGTGAATAGGTTATGTCTAGGTAACCATATTACTATCTCCTAGCATGGGGGGTGGACCTACGGGTATGACATGGTTGGGTGGAACCTGCACCTTACTCCGTTGGGTCCCCAGTTTATGATCATGTTAACGAGAGCTTCATGGATGGAGAACTCGTACTTGGATAAATGTGTACTTCCTTTATTGCATCATTGAAAATGTTGTATTTGAAACATCCCTCAGTTGTTTATGAGGTGAACATATGTAAAATGTAATTGTAAAATATTATTTGATCTACCTCATTTGAAGAATGAGTATTGTAATGTAATTTCAAATGTAATGTAAGAATCTTATTTGTACTTTATACTATCATAAATGGAATTCAAATGTTGTGCAATGTTTACTTTTAAGTTTATGTTAATTAAATCTGTGCAATGTTATATACTAAAGTCGTCTATGGAATCTAAAGTAGTGTAACGTCGCGTAACTTAAAGAATGTATGCAAATAATTAATTTAATACTAATACTTTAAAAAAAAAATTATTACTCTTACACAGACAATTGTAACATTCCTTAGGTTACAAGACGGGGCATTACAGATTGGTATCAGAGCAAAGGTTTCTAACACTAGACGCTCTGGGTGATTGCGAGCTTATTAGGTTGACCTAGTACGTAGTCTCACTATCTGTTAGCTTTGGTTGAATAGTATCTGATACTCGTTATTGTTTATGTGTAGGATCATGCCTAGATGACGTGGTAGCAGTCATGGTAGAGGTCGAGGTGGAGGCCGAGGGCCAATCCCTCAAGTTACTCCCCCTCTGAGCCCTCATCAAAGTGATTAGGCAGAGCAGTTGGATTAGAGGAATGAGGGAAAAATTCTTGAATAGTCAGGAGTAGAGGGTTCATAGTTACGCCCTTTATTAGAGGAGGTCCTAGCTCAACTTGGACCTAGGTAGGAAGTTGATCAGGAGGTTGTTAGAGAGTGTGATAGATCTCCAAGGAGAGAAGATGATATAGTGCATCAAGATGCTATTACTGCAGGACAGATGCGGGATTTATTGAGGGCACGCCCTCCTACTTTTGATCGTACAGGACATGGCTTAGAGGTAGAGACCTGGCTATTGGACTTGGGTAGATGTTTTTCCATGCACCCATATGGTAGCAATACCAGAGCGAGATGCGCTATCATGCATCTGAGAGGATTCGCCTCTACTTGGTGGCGCCTGGAGCAGCAGAAGCTACACTTAGATATTGGGTCAGTGTCTTGGGAGATGTTTCTAGAGAGGTTTAGAGCATGGTTCCTATTGGAACACTGGAGGCAATGACGGGCTGACGAGTTCCATGATTTACGTCAGTTGGCTCTATCTGTTGAGCAATATGAACGTAGATTCTATGAACTCAAGCAGTATGTAGGAGTTGGAGATGATGAGTCTATGTTGGTTCAACACTTCATCAGGGACCTGAACGCCTACATTAGTGGTGGAGTCAGAGTCTTTGAGCCAAAGACTATGGAAGTTGCTGTGGAGAAGGCTCGTATAGTTTACGAAAATCTTGTTATGGTGTGAGGTGGTCACACAGGAGTACAGATAGGCAGTGCTCCTGTAGTAGGTTTTAATCCATCAGGTGGACAGGTGCAGACAGGGGGTTCCTCTAGGATCCAACAGACACCCAAAAAGGGTGGGCAGCAGCAACAATGTACACCTCAAAAGAATAATAATCCACAACCACAACAAGGTAATAGCCCACAGATAGGAAAGAACCACAACTGGTGGCGCAACAAGCGCAATAAACAAGATCAACTTGCTTAGAGTGCACAGTCTACCATCAGTAGAGGTAGTTTCTTGGAATCCAATGCACCTTCAGGTGGCAGAGGATTTGGTAGACGCACTGGTTGTTACTCATGTGGTTTGTAGGGACACATTGCTAGGCAGTGTCCGATGAGAGGTTCTTCTGGTTTTGGGCCTCGACCTATAGTTTCAGAGCCTACTGTGGGTGATGCAGGCAGGTCACATAGGGTGTTTACCCTGTGGATAACCACCAGGTTGAGCACCAGGGTGCAGTTGGAGAGGTTCCTGGTGGAGGACTGTCATTGTTCTTTGGAAACCATGCACGTCCTTCAACGTCAGCAGTTGATCCTCAGGGGTCGAGATGTTGACCAGATAAAGATCCAGAGGGATCCTAGTTGCTAGTCTTCTATTGCTTGGGATGACCTATTTTAGATGTGTGTGCTATATGTTTTCTATTAGCATGCTTCCAGGAGTAAGCCTGATCCTAGGGGGGGAGGATGCAGTACCCCTCCATTTATGCTTATGTTTTATGTTAGCATGTTTTCATACTGTTAGACTTTGGTACTTTGGTTTGGATATTTTGATCACTGACTTTGAGCGACAGTGGATTCATTTTGTGATATGATCATACATTATATGGTGATAATTAATTTCTGATATGCTTTGTTGTAGCATAGATATTTCCTTCAGATGTTATTGCTATATATATGTTTATGATGGACTAACTATTATTTAATATGTCAGTCTAATGTGATGTGTATTGGTGTGGAGAACGGAGTTGCATCACCGCGGTGCCCTGATGATGCGTGATTTTTCTACGCGGTGTGTTTTACAATGGATTATATGTATATGCATGTTATTTATTTGGTTGTAGGATTGTAGGTACATGACACCGACTCCACCTGGTTACTCAGGTCTAAGCGTGTCAAGACTCAATGGAAATGTTGATTGGAGGTAGTAACATGGTTTATCCTAGTCTAGTCTTAAACCCAGTCACAGTACATCATCAGTTTTAGTTTGGAGTCCTAGGTGGTCTTGTTTGTCCCTGATTGGATCAATTGCTTGAAAGGAAAATTTTGTCAATTTTATGATAGTTTGTTATTCTTTAATTTACTGTTGATCTAAATTAATTTTAAATGTTAAAAATAAGTTTTACATTTTATTTAATTAATTAATTAGTTTGTTTGGTTAAGTAATTTGATCATTGCGATTAAATTATTTAATTAAATAGATTAATTAATTAAATTAAAGTTACCTTTATTATGTGAATAGATTTAAATTTCAAATTGGTTGATATGTGGAAATGGTATTTTAGTTGATAAATAAATTAAATAAAGAAAAGGGAAATTTGTATTTTAAAACTTGAAATTTTAAATTCTTTAAAAAAAAAGGAATTTAAATTTTGATAAGGAAGAAATGAATGATTTCCGTGAGGTTGTTGAAAGATATTTGTTTCTTCTCGACATGTGTGCTAGTTGAATTAATTGCCTTTTTGGTTGAGGATTTTCTTGGATGTTATCTAGAATTTGGGGAAAAACAGAGGATTACCTTTTCTTCACGGGAAATGAAAGAATAGTGCTCTGTTAAAATTATTTTTTAAAGAATTTGTGATTTCCTTTGTATTGTTGTATATTTCTGGAAGATCTCTTTGGTTGGAAGATCTTTTTGGTTGGTTTTAGCTTCCTTTTGGATTTGGGTTTTCTGGAGAACCTTTGGAGGATTACACACAACAAGCAACAGAGCCTCTCTTCTACAGGCAGTTTTCAAGCTATAGGAAAATAGGTACTTTCCTTGTGTTTAATTTGTTTTCTTAAAAAAAATTTGCTTGTGAAAAGAAATTTTTGTTTAAACCCTTCTTCTTGGAAAATTGTTTGTATAAAATATTTCTGCTGATATTTGATATTCTTCTATAAGAATTTTCAAGAAACTAAGGTTTAATAAAAATTTATAGAACTACCTCAAGAGTATTGTTAAGCAAAAGAAGTGATTCAAAACAAGTTTAAAAGAAACGTCTGTGACAATTGTAGAAAATAAATTGGGGATTTAATTTTTTGTGAAATGTTTATTGATGCAAAATCGAAATCCCAAAATTGAGAATTTCTATGTTATTTGATCAAATATGTTTGAAGAAAATTTTTATTTACAAATGCTCTTTTTTAGCAATTAGTTTTGTTATATAAGAATGTGTAATATATATATCCAGTGCTGTACAAAATATGCAATCTGAACATGAATAAGTATTCCAAATAAATTATAATTTTAGTAGGGGTTTATTATTAAAAATCACCGTACGGGCGAAACAGGGGTTTGAAAATTTACTATCTTTAAAAAAAAATGTTTAAATTTCCGCATAGTATTATGGAAATTATAGAAAAATAAAATCCAAAATTTAAATTCAGATTGGATTTATTTCTTTTGCATATAATATTAATAGGGAGGGGCTAGGGTTATCCCCAACCCCGTCACTCCCACTGTGGGGTGCGGCCGCTGTGAAGTACCGCCCACCATAGTTCTGTGGGGGAGTGGCTGCCATTAGGTAGCACCCTCCATAGATCTGTGGAGGAGACACAGACCCATAGGTAGTGTACCCTCCACAGTGGAGGCTACCTAGTGCAGCCCATGTTCTTTTTGTTTTAAAATTTCGTTTCTTTTGTTCAAAGGAAAAATTTGTATGGTATAAATTTAATTTCAATTTAATAAAAAAAAAATACTTATAATTATATATTATATGTGTTGTATATATTATATATTACTTATAATATATAGTATATATAATATATATATATATATATATAGTATTTATATTGGTTGATTTTGGTAACTTAGTATTTGTTAAAGTTAATTTATAATTAACTAGGTGTTGAGGAAATAAAACATTTAAGTGAATAAGAGGAGGCTATTATATTGATTTACTGTAATAGGGAGTTGAATTTTATTATTAAGCATGATTGTGGAAATTGGAATTAAATAATTAGTTCTACTTTATTATTGAAAATTGAATCTTATTTATTTCGAGTAGTTGGATAAGATGAGTGATTGTAATAAATGGATTTAAGAAATCCAAACGATAGTTTGTTTATTTGTCTATAATGATTTTTCAGTTATGTTTACCCCTATTACGTCAGTTGTAAAAGTTTGAGATAACTGTGATAGTAAGTCTTCCAGAGATAGTTTCTTTGAAGAAGTTATTTTCTTAATGATTTCATATTTTTGAGTTTACTAGGGTAATGCCCATGACTATGTGTGGTGATTAGACACATGTTTTTATGAACAAAGATTTGATGTCTGTTATGATATGTTTGGTTTTATATGTTGATTTTGGATATATGTTATGATTTGAATTCCTTCGTTATGTTAAGGGGATTGGCTCTCTGTGAGGGCCGACACACAAAGTGGTGTTAGGGTAACTTACAAAGACTTAGTAAGTCAGTGATAACTAAATAACACAGTAGTTAGATTAAAATCTTTATTAAGATTATTATGCCTCACTTATAGACTCTAGAGCTAGTTCAGTCTTGAGTATAAGTTGAGAAGGCCTGGAAAGGAAAATCGATGTCTTGTTACATTAAAAGATATTCGATTCTGCAATAGTTTGTAAATGGGGTTGGGTTTTGTAAGAGGTTACCAGGGTAACCCAAGTTTGGGGGTCGAAACCTAGGAAGAAACACCAGGGTAACCTTTGCAATGTTGTGATGACACTCCACCTAAAATAACAGTTTACCTTGTGTACTTAGCACATTTGATTGTCTTAATAGTGGAAGCAATGTAACCATCAGTTAGTTATGTACTTGTGTCTAGGGTGAATAGGTTATGTCTAGGTAACCATATTACTATCTCCTAGCATGGGGGGTGGACCTACGGATACCACATGGTTGGGTGGAATGTGCACCTTACTCCGTTGGGTCCCCAGTTTATGATCATGGCAATGAGAGATTCATGGATGGAGAGCTCGTACTTGGATAAATGTGTACTTCCTTTATTGCATCATTGAAAATCTTGTATTTGAAACATCCCTCAATTGTTTATGAGGTGAACATATGTAAAATGTCATTGTAAAATATTATTTGATCTACCTCATTTGAAGAATGAGTATTGTATTGTCATTTCAAATGCAATGTAAGAATCTTATTTGTACTTTATACTATCATAAATGGAATTCAAATGTTGTGCAATGTTTAATTTTAAGTTTATGTTAATTAAATCTGTTCAATGTTATATACTAAATTCGTCTATGGAATCTCAAGTAGTGTAATGTCGGGTAACTTAAAGAATGTATGGAACTAATTAATTTAATATTAATACTTTAAAAAAAAAATTATTACTCTTACATAGACAATTGCAACATTCCTTAGGTTACAAGACGGGGCATTACAGATTGGTATCAGAGCAAAGGTTTCTAACACTGGACGCTCTGGGTAATCGTGAGCCCATTGGGTTGACCTAGTACGTAGTGTCACTATCTGTTAGTTTTGGTTGAATAGTATCTGATACTCGTTATTGTTTATGTGTAGGATCATGCCTAGATGACATAGTAGAGGTCATGGTAGAGGTCGAGGTGGAGGCCGAGGGCCAATCCCTCATGTTACTCCCCCTCTAAGCCCTCGTCAAAGTGATCAGGCAGAGCAGTTGGATCAGAGGAATGAGGGACAGTTTCTTGAATAGTCAGGAGTAGAGGGTTCATAGTTATGCCCTTTATTAGAGGAGGTCATAGCTCGACTTGGACCTAGGCAGGAAGTTGATGAGAAGGTTGTCAGAGAGCGTGATAGATTTCCAAGGAGAGTAGATGATACAGTGCATCAAGATGCTATTACTGCAGGACACATGCAGGATTTATTGAGGGCACGCCCTCCTACTTTTTATGATACAGGAGGTGGATTAGAGGCAGATACTTGGCTATTGGACTTGGGTAGATATTTTTCCATGCACCCATACAGTAGAAATACCCGAGCGAGATGCGCTATCATGCATCTGAGAGGATTCACCTCTACTTGGTGGCGCCTAGAGGAGCAGAAGCTCCACTTAGATATTGGGTTAGTGTCTTGGGAGATGTTTCTGGAGAGGTTTAGAGCACGGTTCCTATCAGAACACTAGAGGCAATGACGGGCTGACGAGTTCCATGATTTACGTCAGTTGGCTCTATCTCTTAAGCAATATGAACGTAGATTCTATGAACTCAAGCAGTATGCAGGAGTTGGAGATGATGAGTCTATGTTGGTTCAACACTTCATTAGGGGCCTGAATGCCCACATTAGTGGTGGAGTCAGAGTCTTTGAGCCAAGGACTATGGAAGTTGTTGTGGAGAAGGCTCGTATAGTGGAAGAAAATCTTGTTATGGTGTCAGGTGGTCACACAGGAGTACAGATAGGCAGTGCTCCTACATCAGGTTTTAATCCACGGGGTGGACAAGTGCTGACAGGGGGTTCCTCTAGGAACCAACAGACACCCTCAAAGGGTGGGTAGTAGCAATAACATACACCTCAAAAGAATAATAATCCACAACCACAACAAGGTAATAGCCCAGAGACAAGAAAGAACCGCAACAAGTGGCGCAACAAGCACAATAAATAGGATCAACCTGCTCAAAGTGTGCAGTCTACCGTTAGTAGAGGTAGTTTCCAGCAATCCAATGCACCTTCAAGTGGCAGAGGATTCGATAGAGGCATTGGTTTTTACTCGTGTGGTCAGTAGGGACACATTGCTAGGCAGTGTCCGATGAGAGGTTCTTCTTGTTTTGGGCCTCGACCTATAGTTTTAGAGCCTACTATGGGTGATGGAGGTAGGTCACATAGGGTGTTTACCATGGTGGATAACCACTAGGTCAAGCACCATTGTGTAGTTGGAGAGGTTCCTAGTGGAGGATCGACATCGTTCTTTGGAAACTGTGCACGTCCTTCAACGTCAGGAGATGATCCTCAAGGGTCGAGACGTTGACCAGATACAGATCCAGAGGGATCCTAGCTGCTAGTGTTCTATTGCTTGGGAGGACCTATTTTAGATGTGTGTGTTATATTTTTTCTATTAGTAGGCTTTCAGGAGTAAGCCTGATCCTAGGGGGGTAGGATGTAGTACCCCTCCATTTATGCTTATGTTTTATGTTAGCATGTTTTCATACTGTTAGACTTTGGTACTTTGGTTTGGATGTTTTGATCACTGACTTTGAGTGACAGCGGATTCATTTTGTGATATGATGATACATTGTATGGTGATAATTAATTTCTAATATGCTTTGTTGTAGCATAGATATTTCCTTTAGATGTTATTGCTATATATACGTTTATGATGGACTAACTGTTATTTAATTTTTCAGTTTAATGTGACGTGTATTGGTGTGGAGAATGGAGTTGCATCACTCGCTTGTGAGTTCCCTATGATGTCCGTGATTTCCTCCACATGGTGTGTTTGTACAATGGATTATATGTATATGCATGTTATTTGTTTGGTTGCAGGATTGCAGGTACATGACACCGACTCCACCTAGTTATTCAGGTCTGAGCATGTCAAGACTCAACGGAAATATTGATTGGCAGGTAGTAACATGGTTTATCCTAGTCTAGTCTTAAACCTAGTCACAATACATCATCAGTTTTAGTTTGGAGTCCTGGGTGGTCTTGTTTGTCCCTAATCAGATCAATTGCTTGAAAGGGAAATATTGTCAATTTTACGATAGTTTGTTATTCTTTAATTTACTCTTGATCTAAATTAATTTTAATGTTAAAAATAAGTTTTACATTTTATTTAATTAATTAATTAGTTTGTTTGGTTAAGTAATTTGATCATTGCGATTAAATTATTTAATTAAATAGATTAATTAATTAAATTAAAGTTACCTTTATTATGTGAATAGATTTAAATTTTAAATTGGTTGATATGTGGAAATGGTATTTTAGTTGATAAATAAATTAAATAAAGAAAAGGTAAATTTGTATTTTGAAAATTGAAATTTTAAATTCTTAAAAAAAAAAGGAATTTAAATTTTGATAAGGAAGAAATGAATGATTTCCGTGAGGTTGTTGAAAGATATTTGTTTCTTC
This sequence comes from Sequoia sempervirens, assembly GCA_007258455.2. Lineage (NCBI taxonomy): Eukaryota > Viridiplantae > Streptophyta > Pinopsida > Cupressales > Cupressaceae > Sequoia > Sequoia sempervirens. The sequence goes on along the minus strand of VDFB02047230.1, from coordinate 97,867,537 downwards.
TTGACATGTGTGCTAGTTGAATTAATTTCCTTTTTGGTTGAGGATTTTCTCGGATGTTATTTGGAATTTGGGGAAAAATAGAGGATTACCTTTTCTTTAGGGTAAATGAAAGAATACTGCTCTGTTAAAATTGTTTTTTAAAGAATTTGTGATTTCCTTTGTATTGTTGTACATTTCTGGAAGATCTCTTTGGTTGGAAGATCTTTTTGGTTGGTTTTAGCTTCCTTTTGGATTTGGGTTTTCTAGAGAAGCTTTGGAGGATTGCACACAATAGGCAACAAAGACTCTCTTCTACAGGCAGTTTTCAAGCTAAAGGAAAACAGGTACTTTCCTTGTGTTTAATTTGTTTTCTTAAAAAAAAATTTCCTGTGAAAAGAAATTTTTGTTTAAACCCTTCTTCTTGGCAAATTGTTTGTAGAAAACATTTATGTTGATATTTGATATTCTTCTGTAAGAATTTTCAAGAAAGTAAGGTTTTATAAAAAATTATAGAACAACCTCAACAATATTGTTAAACAAAAGAAGTGATTAAAAACAAGTTTAAAAGAAACCTCTATGACAATTGTAGAAAAGAAATTGGGGATTTAATTTTGTGTGAAATGTTTATTGATGCAAAATCGAAATCCCAAAATTGAGAATTTCTTTGTTATTTGATCAAATCTGTTTGAATAAAATTTTTATTTACAAATGCTCTTTTTAAGCAATTAGTTTTGTTTTATAAGAATGTTTAATATATTTATGCAGTGCTGTACAAAATATGCAATCTGAACATGAATATGTATTCCAAATAAATTATAATTTTAACAGGGGTTTATTATTAAAAATTGCCATACGGGTGAAACAGGGGTTTGAAAATTTACTATCTTTAAAAAAAAATGTTTAAAATTCTGCATAGTATTATTGAAATTATAGAAAAATAAAATCCGAAATTTAAATTCGGATTGGATTTATTTCTTTTTCATATAATATTAATAGGGAGGGGCTAGGGTTATCCCCAACCCCATCGCTCCCACTGTGGGATGCAGCCGCTGGAGGCACACCCACCACAGTTCTGTGGGGGAGTGGCTGCCATGAGGCAGCACCCTCCATAGATCTATGGAGGGAGACGCTAACCCACAGGCAGCGTACCCTCCACAGTGGAGGCTGCCCAGTGCGGCCCGTGTTCTTTTTGTTTTAAAATTTTGTTTCTTTTGTTCAAAGGAAAAATTCGGATGGTATAAATTTAATTTTGATTTAATAACAAAAAAATACTTATAATTATATATTATATGTGTTGTATATATTATATATTATTGATAATATATAGTATATATAATATATATATACTATTTATATTGGTTGATTTTGGTAATTTAATATTTGTTAAAGTTAATTTATAATTAATAGGTGTTGAGGAAATAAAACATTTAAGTGAATAAGAAGAGGATATTATATTGATTTACTGTAATAGGGAGTTGAATTTTATTATTAAGCATGATTGTGGAAATTGGAATTAAATAATTAGTTATATTTTATTATTGCAAATTGAATCTTATTTATTTTGAGTAGTTGCATAAGATGAGTTATTGTAATAAATGGATTTAGGAAATACAAATGATAGTTTGTTTGTTTTTCTGTAATGATTTTTGAGTTATGTTTACCCCTATTACGATAGTTGTAAAAGTTTGAGATAATTGTGATAGTAAGTCTTCCAGACATAGTTTCTTTGAAGAAGTTATTTTCCTAATGATTTCATATTTTTGAGTTTACTAGGGTAATGCACATGACTATGTGTGGTGATTAGACACCTATTTTTATGAACAAAGATTTAATGTCTATTATGATATGTTTGGTCTTATATGTTGATTTTGGATATATGTGCACTTTGCCTACCTTAGTCAAGGAAAATTATAATTCATTTGTTATGTTTAGTGGAGTGGCTCTCTGTGAGGGCCGACACACAAAATGGTGTCAGGGTAACTTACAAAGACTTAGTAAGTCAGTGATAACTAAATAACATAGTAGTTAGATTAAAATCTTTAATAAGATTATTATGCCTCACTTATAGACTCTATAGCTAGTTCAGTCTTGAGTATAAGTTGAGAAGGCCTGGAATGGAAAATTGATGTCTTGTTACTTTAAAAGATACTCAATTCTGCAATATTTTGCAAATGGGGCCGGGTTTCGTAAGAGGTTACCAGGGTAACCCAAGTTTGGGGGCCGGAACCTAGGAAGAAACACTAGGGTAACCTTTGCAACGTTGTGATGGCACTCCACCTAAAATAATAGTTTACCTTGTGTACTTAGCACATTTGATTGTCTTAATTTTTGAAGCAATGTAACCATCAGTTAGTTATGTACTTGTGTCTAGGGTGAATAGGTCATGTCTAGGTAACCATATTACTATCTCCTAGAATGGAGGCTGGACCTACGGGTACCACATGGTTGGGTGGAATGTGCACCTTACTCCATTGGGTCCCCAGTTTATGATCATGGCAACAAGAGCTTCATGGATGGAGAGCTCATACTTGGATAAATGTGTACTTCCTTTATTGCATCATTGAAAATCCTTTATTTGAAACATCCCTCAATTGTTTATGAGGTGAACATATGTAAAATGTAATTGTAAACTATTATTTGATCTACCTCATTTGAACAATGAGTATTGTAATGTCATTTCAAATGCAATGTAAGAATCTTATTTGTACTTTATACTATCATAAATGGAATTCAAATGCTGTGCAATGTTTACTTTTAAGTTTATGTTAATTAAATCTGTGCAATGTTAAATACTAAAGTTGTCTATGGAATCTCAAGTTGTGTAACGTCGCGTAACTTAAAGAATGTATGCAACTAATTAAGTTAATATTAATACTTAAAAATAAATAAAAATTATTACTCTTACATAGACAATTGCAACATTCCTTAGGTTACAAGATGGGGCATTACAAAATTAGAGGGGGGTTGAATTAGTTATCATAAAATAATTTTGTTATATTTAATTAGTTCAGAGCAAACTTAAATCAATCAGATAATCATCTAACAAAAATGAATATGAAAGCACATAACAACATCATGCACAATGAACACCAAAATTAATATGGAAACCCAAGAAGGGAAAAACCACTAAGAATGTTAATTCTCAATTATAAAACATTGATTAAGGTGACACTAGTTAAGGTGATTTTTAAGAAGGATAGCTGCCAGAATGCTCATTGCAAGTAAGGCTCACTACTGGTTGGGCTCACTGCCTGACTATTACAGCCAAAGATATAAAGTCTCACTGTCAAAAGAGAAAGGATCATTTCCAACAAAAAAAGGCTCATTTACAAAAGTGAACTAATGAAATTGCATCTATATATACATGAATCCAATTTTGGTTAAGAGCACAATATCTCTCTATAGTAGTTCTAATCAAGAAAATTTTACACAACTTCTTCACACAAACTCTACAAAACAGATTAATTCTTCCTTCGCACCCTCTTATCTACTCGCACACATCATACACCACACTTCTCATTTAATCAAACAAAAACAACCTTTACTTATACTATTCCATTTCTTCATAATCTCCTAGGTTATCTAGACATGATGTCTTCATAACCTTCCAAGTTGGCCAAATACAATTTGAATTAGATCACCACAAAACATGTTGGCATGAAGAACAACCTTGAGATATTTAATAAGGCCTTGCACACTAGCACCAGAGCCAAAATATAGACCTAACACAAAATATCTTCTTATCACATTACCAAGGGACCCATAAATCAGTCATACAGAAGATAGATTCATTACATAACATAATTATCAGAAGTTAGCAAACTTTGAATTACATGAAATATATTTTGGAGTTGATAGGAATTCCACAACCAAGACCATATCTTGATTATCATCAATCAACTGAAGATACATACCAAAACTTGTAACATGCTACATGAATGTCTGGATAGCAAGGTTACCTAGAGTAAGCTTTGAGCACAACATCCAACATCACAATAGTAGTCTTCATTGTTTTGCATTGACTGACTTCCTTGAATGTCCCAAAAGAAGTACTGCCATATCCAGATCAAAGAGAACATACGTACTATGTAACATCATAGTATAAGATAGGATAGATAATTTCTATGTATCATCTAGAGCACAACCTTATGGATCTAGGTTTTGACATCAATGACAACAATGCTAAATCATCTCAACAACTTCTCAATAGGTCATGTATGTGGTTAATTTTTAGTGATTTGGTTTGGTGTTGGAAGGTTGTTCTTATCTCCTTGGTTCATGATTAGTTCCTTGACTATGGTTACTCATTTGTGAACATGTTATGAAAATTTGATCTATGATTGATTTAGTGTTTGAGTCTTGATGTCTATAGGATTATCTTCTTTGATATCTTGATTTGTAGGTTACAAATTGTTATAATGAGTTTGCATGCTTCATTGTTTGGTATCTATGAGTTATGAAGTTGTATGGATTGATCACCCATTCAGTTGCAGTGGGATGACTTGGTGTGGACTATCTATATCCATGAGATTGTTTTAGTTTTCATGTAGATTTTGGTTTTTAACCTTATTTGTGGTGATTTGTGCATTGGTATGTTGCTTGGGGATGAAAGGGTAGATGGTGAGAGTACTTGATTAGTTAGTTGATGGGACTTTTAGCATGTGGTTTTATCATGATGTCATTATATCTTGGTTGAGTTTCATTGGTTACACTTTTCAATGAGAGCTTTTGATAGTGATGACTTGTTAGGGTAGGATTGGTTCATAATGGTTTGATGGTGGTTGTATCTTCCTTTCTTGGAGATCTTGGTTCTACATGGTATGGTTGGGATTTCAATTGTGTGTATGGACCTGGATAATCTTCATGGAGGAGATGGTTTTCATGATTCCTTATGTAGCTCGATATCATGATTTAGTGGGAGTTATTGGTAGTGAAATGGATTCACCATTGGTGATGGTTATCTTCATGTGATTGGAGATGTGGATTCTTAGTTTAGAGTGTGATTTGTATTGTGTCATGGTTTACTTTTGGTACCATTTTGGACATTTGGCATGATAAAGGATCTCTTGAGACCAAGATGTATTCATTTTTGCATGTGATATCCTACAAGGAGATGGTTAGATCGTGGTGGCATGATGAGTTCTTGATTCTATGGTTGTAGCTTTGACGTTGATCTTGTTGGTTCTCTTGGTATTGAGTACATAGGTCATTTTCTTGGGATCTTCATGATAGTGTGGCATTGAATTTTGATCTTAGCATGGATTGATTGTTTGGAGGTGCTCATGGATACTCAGAGATGTGGGTGAGGCTAGAGTTCTCTTGAGATTAGAGATATTTTCTTGAGAAAATTACTCTTTGGAGGTTTCAACAAGAAGACAAAGTAGCCTTCACCTAGATATTGATATGAGTTCTTGATGGACCTATAGAGGATATTTTTATTAGAGTGAATCATAGTGACTTGGCTATCCTGGAGGAGCATTCTCATTCCCCACTCTTGGTCTACTTTACAGTTCATCATCTAATAGGTATTGACCATCATATTTCTTATGTGTTTATGTTTTATGTTTGATTTATCATGGGAATACATTGAGGAATGTTGATTATTTTTTGAGACTCATTTTAGGATTGTTTAGAATAAGGTTATATTTCTTTATATTTCATAGATATGGATCTTGAGCTATGGATAGTTAGTTTTGGAGGATTCATTTTGAGAGATGTTTGGAATTGTTATCTCCTTGTGCATTTGATTTTATGTTATTATTCTTTGATGAGGAGTTTAGGAGATGGTTATTGTGCTAATTTATAGTTTTGTGAATGGATACTTTGAGTTTGAGCTAATTGGTTAGAAAGGCTTAGATCCATGTTCACATTTTACATGATTCATATGTTCTATTAGATCTAATAGATTTAAAATTTATTTGTTGTTGAGGCTTATCATTTGGGGTTATTAGGAGATCAAACTTGACATAACATTGCACTTTGAGGTTTTGTTAGAAGGACATGATATGGTTTACACTTATTTTCTCTCTTACTTCTATTTTTTCTCCCTAGAGGTTCATGTTCTTATGACTTGGGAGGATTGTGGTGACATGTCATGAGAGATTAGGTAGTTGTTTGTGTTGCATGTGTAGATAATTGTGATTTTTCTTGGTACTTAATTATTGATCATTTATCACACCTGTTGATGGGTATTTTTACAATTCTCAACACAAACAAAGCACAAGTTCAATGCTTCTATTGAAAGGTGAAAATCTACAACTAGGTTTTAGAAAATTACCCCAAGGTCTCTCAGGTGTCAGGTCATGACTAAGCTTGGAATTGTTTAGTTGGTTGATGTGATTTTTTGATAATCACAAAGGGATTTTATGGTTGGCTAAGCATGGAGGGAATTACGTCTGCAAAAGGAGTTTTGTAAGTTATGGAAATGTGGTATAACTGCTACAAGTTCATGACAACAAACTAAAACTCCATGATTATCATCAGATTTGACTTTACAATGATATTGGAAATTTTTCTTACTTTCAGTCCTTTAAAGAAAAGTCAAAATGGAAAAGGGATAAGAAGTTTCTAAACCTACAACTAATGTGGAACAATAACAATGGAGGATGCTACAGTGGACAACCTTCCTAAAAATTAGTTCCACTTAACCAAGGGTAGCCTACAGTCTCGTGAAACAAATGTGATCTTCTAAGGTCTAAATATTTTCAACCATTCATTCACCATTAAGCATGAACAATAGATGAACTTAAGTGCAACAATGAAATAATTCTCAGACTAAATTACATAGTTGTTTATCACCATGGCACTGTAGCATATTTGTCTTTTAGTCACTTCCAGCCTTGTAACTAAGTTTTCACATATTCATCATCTATGACTAGTTTTCCTTCATTCTTTTTAAGAGTAGCATACTCTATGAATTTCCTGATCAGAGCTTGGAGCTTGTCCCATTCCATGATATCAGATTGAAGAATTTGGAAGGATATTTTCTTAAGTCTCTTAGTTACCTACTCCCATCCCTTGGTTCATTTTAGGGTTGCTTTGATGATCTATTCAGACTGTATGAAAGCCCTAACAGAAAGTCCATGAAGTCTGGAGATAGTATATTTGTAGCCCCCTGCTCCATCTCTTGTGGAAGAAAGGATTGAACTTTTCTTGATCTATCTCTAGAGCAGGAATCTCATAATTTGTCATCATTTTCAAATAATCTTCACTATTAGCCTAGAGCTCCACAACCCATTCAAGATTGAGCTCTAGCTCATGCAAATATTTCTCTAGAACATCCTTCCAATAGTCTATGCCTATTTTCCATGTATCCACTAGCTAGTGATCAACCTTTAGGAGCTTCAGTTCCTTTTACCATATTCCTCGACAAAGCTTGAGGATGCATTTGAGCTTAGGATATGTGATCCTATACAACTAGGTGAACCTATGGCATGTCTCTACCCTTTCATCTATCTGATTTTCCAACCCTCAGAACTTGTTGAATACTCAGGAAATATGGCAGATACCCATGTCACCATTATATAACACATGATTTAACCAATACACGGTAGACTTGGTCCAGCTCTTCATCTTTTCCATCCTATTTATCTTCTTCTAGGAGAGGGAAGAGGGTGTGGAAGACATCGCAGGGGCATCTTCTTCTATGGACATCCACTATTGAATGTAAGTAGTAAAATTCACTACTTGTTCCTTTAGCTCTTCCTTTGTGGATTGGTCCTTGTTCATTTGTTTCATAATGGTGGCCACGAACCCCTGGAATTCATCTATTTTCTACTCATGGGTCATCAGGTCCAAATTGATCATTGATATGTTGTAACCTTGTCCCTGCAAGGTTCTCATAACTTTGTTTGTCACAGGAGTGGAAATTTGTATCATTCCAAATCAAGAGGCATCCACCATGATATGAGAATGAACCTTGGGCTTCTTCTCCTTTCTTGTTTTTGTTTGGAGCCTAGCTAGTATTGCCTCAATTCTAGCTTTCAGGTCAATGACCGCATGAGTTTTCTTTTTCAATTGTCATTCTAGCTAGCCAGACACCTTGGTTTGAGCTTTCAGTGATTAATGACCACCTTCCTCTCTCTGCTCATTTTGAGGTTGCTCCTCTTCATTGCCAAGAGCCTCTTGATCATTCTTTTCTTCTTCATTTGAGCTCTCTATTGTTATATTCTTTCCTCTATTTGATTCAGTGGAAGTGATATTTTCCTTAGTGATGCCTTCTTTCTAGCATGCCTTCTCCTCTTTGTGCATAATCTCAACATGGTTCTCTAGCTCAAGGCTCCTTCTTAGCACATTCTCTTTTTTTTCTTTCTCTTTTTCTTCCTCCCTTTTAGGAGGCACTTCTTCCTAGATCAATCCCTTGTCTTGGCCAATTAGTGGAGGCTCTTCAAGTAGCTCCACATCCATATCAGTGTCAAATTTCACCTTAGAGAGGTGTCTTCTAGGATTGGACTTCTCACCCACATTTTTGGGCTGCTGGGGTAGCTCCCCATCCAATTCTTGGTTTGATGTTTCTATTACATACCACTGACTGAGGGCCTTGGTGTCCTTTTCTGAATAATGTGACTTCTCCTCGTTAGATGCCACTCTATCCAAATTTATGTTTAGCCCACCTTCTAGGTGCTCAAAATAATTATCTCGATCAAATTCCTCAGGATCCTCAACTACATCCTTTATAGCCTCTCTTTGTTGTTTTGTGTGACGCTTTTCCATCTCTTCTAATATTTGCATTGTAGCTTCCATGTTTAGTGGCTCTGTAGGTGGTAGAGGAAGTGGTAAGGTAGCAAAAAATTTGGCCATCAGAGCCTGAATCTTGGGGTCAATGATTACTCTATAAATTTCGTTGGGAATTTTTTTCATATATGTCGTGAAAGCATGTGGAAAATTAAGAGGTGAAATAGTAAGAGTGGACATTGTAGGCGATGGCACACAGAAAGTAGGCAGTGGAGGAAGGAGTGAAGAAGATGATAGTTGGGAAGTAGTGGAAGAGGTGGAATCAAGTACCATCACCAAAGTAGTTGGAAGGGTGGAGGCAAGGTGGATTGAGATATCCACAGTGGGAAGAGATGAAAAGGGAAAAGTTTGAGAGGTAGAAGGTGGAGTGGTAATGGTAGTAGTGGTAGCGGGGGTGTAAGTAGCAAGTGGTGAATGCATTTGATTGAATTCTTCTTCTTCATGTTGGGGATCCTCCTCCTGGATGGTGGGCATATCAAGTATAAATGTGCCCACTTTCTTTTCTCTCTCAAATGATTCTCCCTCAAGGGAATTTCTTAAATAAACCTTTTGCTTAGGATTATGCTCAGGCACATCCTTTCTTTTCTTTGACCTTGTCATCAGTGGGCACTTGGGAGCTTCTTCTGTTGAGGTGGCAACCAATCCACTATTTATTTCACTTTCAAGATCATCCTCGAGGTCACCATATGTTAGCTCAATGCTCTGTGCCTTGAGTTGGGCGAGTTGGGCATGTATCCACTACCTCATTCTATTTTCAATTGGCCGCGTCAATATATCAAGGTCAGTGACCTCTTCTTCATTCCAATCTATCGCAGGTAAAGGAAGGTTGCTTACAATTTTGTATCTATCATCAAAAATATTGTTTTCTTCCTCCACTACCTGGTTGGGCATTGGGAATAAATTTATCGACTTCACAAAATGGGTCTTCATTCTAATATAGTGCCTCATTCACACTTCTTTGTCATATGTAGAGTTGGCGCAAAAGTCCTTGACTTGAGGATGATAGGTGTATTGCCTTCAGATCTAGTTTTTAGCTTTTCATAAGGATCCATCCTTCCTTGATCGGTGTGGAGATCCAAGTTGTATTCCACCAATTCTCTCTCTAAGTATTTTGTGAATTGGGTAGTGGGATATGAGTGCATTCCTTCCTTGAAGGTCAGGGGATATGGAATCCCTTCTCTATTCTTGTCACTTAATAGTGTGTGGGAATTTTGTAGCTGCTGAGAAACCTCTAGAAGGATCATTCGATCGTTGGGGTAGCATGGAAATTGGTATGACTTCCCTGACAATCCTTTTGTTCTAATATATTTAAACCTTAGTAATTGTATGAACAAATACATAAACCTTTGGATGAAGTCCCTAGCACTATTTGATACCCTTCTCTCAAAGTCTCCTTCCAGGAGTCTAATGATGAGTCCAATGAAGGTATCATTCACACTCCAATATTCCCTTTTGAAATTTCTATACTACAATAGGGGATAGTAGTCATAGACCTTATGTTCTCCTTTCTTTGTCCCTAGGGTGCTTGTGATTAAAAGTCCTTTCTATGGGAATATCTCTGCTAGGAGGTACACAAGGTTTGAAGTCATATAAAATTTGGAACTCATCCTTACCACCATGAGTTAGTTGTGTAAGTTGTCATTGATCATCTTGGCCCAATGGAACTTGTTCTAAACCTAGATGATCTTCTAAATAAAATAAAACATCCATTCTTCAAAGAAGGAAGCAGTCGGTAGGCCCATTACCCTACTCAATAGGGTGACCAAAATGTGATAGTCTTTGAATAATTCACTTATGAACAAATCTTGAGGTACTTTGGCAGCGCTGCCCCTCTTTTCTTTCAACCAGTGCTGGTTGATTATTCTCTTGCATGCTAGAGGGTCTTGCTTCCACATGTTTTATGCAAATTCCTTCTTTGTTTATTCCATTTTATTGAGCGTGGGGATTTGGAATGTTCGACCAATAGATTTAGCATATCAATCAGTGAACACTCTCCCATCATGATCAATAATCTTTCTACTAGTGTGGTAGCATTCTTGACAAACCATGACCAACTACGGGGCAATTAGCATAGGACGAAATCTAGCTACCTTGGATAGACCACTTGCCTTGATCTTTCATGTATTTTCTATTGTATGGTTTACCATCACCCTCTATCAGAACTCATAAATGTCTACATGCCCATGATTTGTGTTTGATACTAAGTCCCAAGTAGAAGAGAGCTCTGAGGTAAACTCCACTCCATGAAACTGATATTTCATCTGATCCTTTTCTTATTTTCCCCTTGGCATGCATGCGGGTTTCTTTCCTTTATCAACTTTCTCAGTAGACCTCCCTGATGCACCTGCAGTAGGTTCCATAAATCCTACATGCAAAAGATAAAGTAAGTGCATTTGCATGAAAATAAAAGCAACCTTTAGTCAAATCTAGCAAATCGAGCATCAAATCCATTTATACATGATTAAATATCACAAGATTCATCATTAATCCTTATTTGGATCATTTGAACCATTTATGAAAATGCGGGCCTATGGATGTGGGTTTCCCTATGCTAGAAGTTGTCGGGAGGGAAACAATGAGAAAATGACCCTGGAGCCATAGAGACCCGCAGGCGGCCACCCACAACATGAATTTTGTATTATGAATTTGGTGGTCAAAGTTCCTATGAGGCATTTTGGCATGTGTGAAAATTGGTTGTAAGGCACTTGAAGTTGCTTGACTAAGATTTGATGCATTTGTGGGTCTGAGGCATGCGGGTATAGGAAGGTTGAATGATGTTTGGAGCCTCTAGAAATGAAATTTAGGGGATGGCGACTCATAGATGGAAGTTTGCCCTGTGGGACCAATGAGCACCTCAAATGTTAAGGATCATGTCCTTAAGCTTGACCATTTTAGAAGATGCAGAAGGGAGCTACTGGGCTTTTGTCAAGTGGTCGTTAAGAATGGCATTGGAGGGATGACAATTTGTAGGTAGTGGTCTGCATTGGTGGACCCGCAATGAGCTTATGAACCTAGTTTATATGTTAATGATTTCAATATTTTGTCGAGTGGAAGAGTCCTCTGTGGAACCTGCCATGCGGGAAGTCATGGGTGCATGGTCATTAGGGAATGACAATAGGGAAACAAGCACCTACATGCAGCCACCTGCATGAGTTGGTCTGCATGCCACTTTTGGCTTAGTCATTTTTGGTGTTAGGAAAATTTGGAATGGTGATGAAGGGGTCAGATTTCGCATGGCAGGTGGATAGGATGGTTTCACTACTAAGAAATGACACTCGAGTGATGGTGTACCACAAGTAGCAACCCGCAAGCAGTGGCCCACAATTCCTCTTACATTTAGCTGATTTGAGTAATTTACAACTATGACAGAGGCAAGACTCGTGATGTAGAACACAGGAAAGGTCAAGCTATTAATCAACAATGATAGGGAGACAGTTGTTTGCAAGCAAAATTATACATGGGAAATCTCACACAAGATCAAGGACTTAACCATTTTTTTTGGGTTTTAACATGTTACTTTGGATGGTGATGGTGACGATGCGAACCATAGGAGTTTTTTCGCCACAAAAAGAATAATGATGGATTGACGAGATTCCTCATGATTGTAAGGACATAATTTGAGCAATTGGTAAGAGGGTTTTTAAAATGTTGGGAGTAAACCCTTCCTACAGAACCAATTATTACAAAGGTAGATGGATGATCTGATGTTTACATCAAATATTTCAACCATATTCTAAAAACCTTAACTTTGGAAATAGATCCATTTGAAATTTCAAATGCAGGAATACCTAAAAGTAGTGCAAGAATCTGATGAAGACCTCAACATCGATCCAATATGAGATCATGCAGGTGCGACCTCCTCTTTCTCCATTTCTCTCCTTGAAAATGTGAAAATGTGACAGTAAAAATGATAGGTGAGATCACATATTTATAGGAAAAGTTCATTTATGGCACTCATTAATTTCTTAGTATGGTGGTAGGTGAAGTAAGTGGGATGCAGGAACCTGACCAGAAGTGGACATCAAACAACAGAGAAAAATGCAAGTGGACCCTTGGGCTTTGCCACTAGCTTGCAACAAAGGGATGATGAAATCCTAGAGCAAGAAACCCACAAATGTGGGTTTGCTGAGCTCTACAGATGTCAGGGAAAGAACTAAGAGAAATTTGCAAGAGAACTTCTGCAAAAGCCAAATGAATATTAGTAAATTTGGAGTGGTGATTTTCATCATTTGGAATGTGATGACTTTATAACATTTGAACAATTTGAGTTCAAAATTAGGGGAACGTAAAATGAGGAAAATGTGAAAACAACTCAACAAAGGAAAAAAGGAAAGAGGGTGTCCCTAGTCTGGATGAGGTGTGTGTGTAATAGGCACAACAAATGATGACTCCTCTAGGAGAACTCTCCCGAGCATTCTAAGGGTAAGGATTCATCTAGAACCCATAATCACTGGTTTCACATACTAGAGGCTAGTTTCCATTACCAAGCTAGAAACTTAATAGAGGAAAAGATCCTTAGTTGAATATAATCAAAAAAATATCTCAAAAGTGTGTGTACAGTGTGTTCATTTCCTTCCCTCAAAGACCACAACAAATAGTAGTCAATCAACTGAGGCAAGCTACATAAATTGTCTGACCCCAAAAGTAACCTGGACATTGTTCTACTGCTAGTTAGGCATCCATAGCCCTAACATAGTTGTCATTGTGACTCGATGAACATTGCTCTATTGACAACTAGGTGTCTGTAGCCTTGATAGAGTTGTCTGCACACCCACAAAGTTGCTTGTTTCAACATTTTCTTTTCTCTTCTCTTTTGATATTTTCCTTTTTGATATTTTTTTTCTTCTCAACTGTATAAGCACTAAAGCTTATAGTGGGTTTCGAATCACAGTGGTCACTAGATCAGAAATATGATTTTTCACTTATTGAAACCTCATAACGACTATCATCTAGCTCATCAGAAATATTTAAGGTATGTTTTCATGTGTAATGCAAGATAAGCGTGAGATTCAAATAAGGGTTTTTCCCTATATTAAGTTAGAGTTCATGTAAGGGAACCCTCTTCACTGGAGTGGTGAGAAGTCAGTAGTAATGGATGAAAGCTTATCAAAAGAAAAAATGGGAGTAGACAACAAAGTAATCCCTCTGATGAGCCCAACAAAGCCACCGTATGAAGATCGAGAGACACCCCCATCAAAACAAAAACTACGAAAGTGAGCGAAAGCAAACAACAAAGCAAAAGAACCTACCTTAACTATTTCCACATATATACAAAGAGTGAGCTTGAGTAGCTCAAGCAAGGAAATAATGCTTGAGGTATTGCTCGTTGACAAGAAATGGGACATCCTCTCTGGTTAACATTTTGAGACGAAAGGCATTATCTTCTAGAATCTCAAAAATATGAAAGGATCCAAGCTAGAGCTTATCAAATTTCTCATGTCCCCCTTTCTTTTCATGGGCCTTGTACCAACAAAGGACTACATCTACAATCCTAAAGGCCTTTATTTTGGCTTGGCAATCAAACCAACTTTTGACTATGCACTAATGTTTTGAAAAAAATTCTAAAGCTTGGTCACATACTTCTTCTAAGTGTAACAATTCAACAAGGTGGGCTTGTTGGCATTCTCCATCCTCATAGTAGTTATTGATGAATTGGAGCATGGGGATCTTGACGTGGATTGGGAAAATAGGCTCTAAACCATAGACTAGGTGAAATGGGTAATTTCCCAAGGAAGCCTTACGACAGGTGTGATCTGCCCAAAGAGCAAAACGCGGCTGGTTGTGCCAATCCTTTGTATTCTTCTCAAGGAATTTTTGGACCATAGTTAGAAGATTTTTTTTAGTGGATTCAGCTAAGCCATTTCCCTGAGGATATTAGTTAGAGGATAATTTAAGTGAAATTCCATAATCAAAATCCCAACTAGCAAACTTATGTGATTCAAAATAAAAATTTCTAAGAAATGAGTAACTACTTCAGATGTACATTTCCTACATGCTGTTGATTCAATCCATCTAGTTCAGTAAGCAGAAGTATTCAAAATATAATTATGGCTTACATAAGGTGTTGGCATTACTGGAAAAATGAAGTCGAGTCCCCACTGAGTGAAGGGCCTTAACTCAATCACTGGTTGGAATAGGACAACAAGGTTCCTTTCCCGGGTAGCAACGGTTTGACAAATATGACAAGATCTGACGTGGTTTTCTACGTCCTTTAATAGCATTGGCCAGTAGTATCCAACTCATAGAATTTGATGAGCGGTGGAAGGGTTAGATCCATGACCAATACCAAATTTTTCATGAAACTATTTCAGCACCTCAGTTGCTTCTTCCTTTCTCAGGAATTTGAGGTAGATTCCTTCATGATATTTCTTGTATAGTATGGATCCCTGTAGCATATAACTACTACTCTTCAATCTCAAAGCATGATTTTTGACTCCCTACAGTCATAACAAGCACTTGTTGTTCAGTAAATAATAGACGATGTCATCATACCACTATCTTGGAGAGACATCCTCCAACTGGTACTGGTCCAGTTTGAGTTCGGGTCCATTTTTTTCTATGGTGCGTGTGAGGGCCTATCCTCAGACTAACTTTATGGGCTGAATCTTCATGTCATATTCTTGCAACAAAGTGACCCGTTTTCCTTTTATTTATCCTAACTCATTCTACATAAATAGTGTCTTGATAGCTGGATCCAGAATGATTGCAAACACCCTATTCTGGAGAATATAGTGCCAAAAATTCTTAATTCCTCAGACTAAAACATATGCCTAATTTTCAACATTATGATACCATAATTTTGCATCTTTCAGTAGAGCACTCATGAATGCAATAGGGTGTTCATTTCCCTCACCATCTTTTTGCGTTAGCATGCTAGCACAAGATTGACCTGAAGTGAAATAATAAATGTAGAACGAATTTAGATAGTCTAGGCTGACCATCACTGGAGCATCTGCAATTGCTTTCTTAATTTCTCCAAAAGCTTACTTGGATTTTGGCATCCATTCCACCTTGGTGTCTTATTTGAGCATGGCATTTAATGGCTTGATGATTTCAACAAATCCTATGATGAATTTCCTAATGAAGTTGATATTTCCAAAGAAAGATTTCATTTCTTTCTTGTTGCCTAGGAGCTGAATCTTTAATATAGCATGGATACATTTTGCATTGATTAAGATTTCCTTTTCTAAGATCACCTATTCCAACAACTTTCCTTCATTCACTTCGAAGATGCATTTGTTTGAGTTTAGTGAGATGTTGAACTGTATACACTTTTGAAAGACCTTGTATAGATTAGAGACATGGTCTTCCCTTTTCTTTGAAAACACAATGAGGTCATCCATATATTTAATGATGCACTTGTCAATGAGGTCCTTAAAGGAAATTTCCATGGCACATTGAAATGTAGTGTTGACATTGATTAATCCCAATGACATCCTTTTGTATGCAAATATTCCCCACTTTGTAGTGAATGTGATTTTATTCCTATCTTCATATTGTAGCATTACCTAGTTATATCCAAACTAGTCGTCCAAAAATTACATCATCAGAGGTCCATTAACTATTTGTACCACTTCATCCAGTGAGGGCACTAGATAATTTTCCTTCTCATAAGCTCTATTTAGATTCTGAAAATACACACATAATTTTATTTCACCATTCCTTTTCCTAGCCAAAAATAGATTTTCAACCCATGTGGAATACCTAACAGGGAAGATGATTCAAGTGGAAAACAACTTTTGTACTTCTTTATAGATAATTAGTTCCAAGAGTGCATTGATCGAGCATTGACATTGGTGAAAAGGTCTCATATCAAGCTTGAGGGGAATGGTGTGAGTAATAGTTGAGGTATCATATGTTTTCAAGTCTTGATAGCCCCAAGCAATCACATCATGATAAGTATGAAAAGCATCAACGATCCCTTTTCTTTCTTCTGGTGTGCACACTTTTCCTACGAAGACATTTTTAATTTCTTCAACTGTACCCATATTATGAGCATTACATTGATTATCGATCGACTCTTTCATAGTCTACTGATCTTGATCCCATATCTAGTCCTTAAGTCAAATATTCTCTCTAGTTGCACCATACCTTGGGTTATTGTGTTTGTTTTGACGTTGATAACGTTGGATGATGTGACTGTGTTGCTGATATGTGGTTGTCATTGATGTCAACACTATTAGCATTATTGTATTGAAGGTTGTATATATTGAGGATATTGAGAAAATTGTTAAAGAAAGAGTTCTAGGTTCCCAATAAAATTGTGAAGGTCATGAAGGTTTCTTGCTCTATACATTGAATATCAACGGTTGTGGACTAAAGGGTTTATTGTTGAGTGTGTCTAGTCCATCCAATGGAAGTTTCAGAGGTCCGCATAAAGATCTTTATTCTGGAAGTATTTTTGTGGGTTATGTCAGTGTTCTTGATTAAAGTTGGTATAATTATGGTAATTCAAGGTTTTGTGGATGTTTATTGTATCTTGGTACTCGTGGATGTTTCTATATCATGCTCTATCTTTGTTGCACATCCGCGTTGATTGGTGTGCTTGTGGTTGAATATTTTTCTTGGTGTGTTCAGTTTTCATGTTCTTGGCCAACATGGTGGTTGTAGCATGTTATAGATCCTTTAAGATTTAATTTTGACTATTTGGTGCTCTCAAGGATATTTTTTTGGGTCGCATCATGGTATTGGTTGATGGTTTTTGATCCACATTATAAATTTCTTTGTAAATCTGGACCGACATTGAAAATATGTTTTATATTTCTGGCCAACTAAGTTGTTGATGTAATTCCATGTTGTGGCTATATAAGAGAAATTGTTTAAGTGAATTTAGTCTGTGCATAAGAGTGAATGTATGCTAGAGAAAGTTTAGATGTGTGAATAATGTCCAAATTATTCGATTACAGAGCAGAGTGAGAAGAAGATTCAGTAAAGTGTGAAGGTTTTTTGTGCTTAACTTGAATTGTAATAAGGCTTTTGAAGAAGCTATTTTCTTAGTTAACAATATAGATGGTTTTAATCTGAATCTTTCTTGGGTATTGATCCCTCTTGTATTTGGACAGTGAGCTCTAGGTGGTGTGCCTGAATGCATGTGCATTCCCATTATTTTTCATTATATTTTTAACAAGGTATAATATTGTGGACTAACATCCACCGCAGTTTTTCCCCTAATAGGGTTTCCACGTAAAAAAATCTCAGTGTTCTCTATGTTTCTGATGTGTTGTTTGTTCATGGTTTACTGTTCATTCATCAGATCTGTGATTAAGTTAAGTATAGTTTGAAAATTTTTAAATATTTTGTGACAATTCATTCACCCTCCCCCTCTCAGTTGTTTCTCCTTGTTTTTACAACAATTGGTATCAAAGTAGGTTCCTTTTAAGAAGTTTAAAAGCTTGAGGTGATCCGAGATGGAATCATATAAGGACAGTCCTAGATTTGATGGAACAAACTACTCATTGTGAGAGCTAGGATGGAGTGTCATTTGAAGTGTATTGGTGAACCATTCTAGAAAATTACAAAGAATAGATATGTTATTCCTCAGAATGGTCCTTCCACTATTGATGAGATTAAAGAGGCTTAGAATAATGTTAGCGCTATGGAAGCTTTGTTGAGTTCTCTAATAGATTCAGAAATGACAAATGTATTAGGTCTGAAGATAGCTCATGAGATGTGGATGAAGCTAGAAACTTTGTATGAAGGAGATGTACATGTGAAGATGGCTAAGGTACAAATTTTGAAAGGAAAGTATGAAATCTAAATATGGGTGAAGATGAAAATATTTTTTCTTTTATGCAAAGAGTAAATGAACTAGTGATGGACTGTATTAGATTTGTTGGGGGTATCCTAGATGATGAAGAAATTGTGGCTAAGGTGGTCATATCATTGCCTCCCTCCTATAAAGAAAAGGCTCATGCTATTGAAGAAACTAGATCATTGATGAATGTGACAAGAGATACAATAATTGGTAAACTTTCTTCCTTTGAGCTGAGAAAATTTGGTGATTCTATTCCTAAGACTAAAACTGCATTCAAGGCTAATATATCCAGAATGAACAAGCAAATATATGATCTGGGAGAGAGTTCTAGAAAGACCTTCAAGTATGAGGAAGAAATGAAACAACTTAAAGATGAAGAAAGAGAGGTAGAAAAGTTGGAAGCACTGATTGTAATAAAAGAAGGTAGAGGACAAGGTAAGTATAAAGGAAAGTTGCCTATCAAATGTTTTTCTTGTAGTAAAATAGGTCATTTTGCATCAAGGATTCCTGAAAGAGTCCTTATATCTAAGCCTTACAAATCTAGATTCCAAAAGAAATGTTATTTTATTGAAGGAGTGACTGATGATGAGTCTGATAAAGATAATGGAAATGAAGATGATTGGGTTTCCGTTGCTATCAAGGAAAAGATTCCTATGGCTATTGAATTTGCTAAAGTTGAGAAAGCTCTTGCAACCCGAATTGAATAAAATGATGAGTGGGTCATTTATAGTGGATGCTCACATCATATGACTGGTGACAAAATAAAGTTTGTAAGTCTAGAGAAGTATGACGATGGGGTTGTAATATTTTTAGATAACAATGCTTGTGTGATTCATGGCAGAGGATCTATTTGTCTTGGTGGTAAGCATAACACTGATGATGTTATTTATGTTGAAAGATTGAAGCACAACCTATTAAGTGTTGGACAAATGGTGGATAAGGGTTATGATCTTCAGTTCAAAGATGGAAGATGTAGGATATATGGAAATTCAGGAAATATAATTGCTTTAGGTAAACCAACAAAAGGTAATGTTTTTCACTTAAATGATTCTAGTGAAATTTGTTTAATTGCTCAAATAGATGAAAGTTGGTTATGGAATAGAAGGTTGTGTCATGTGAATTTTGATAACATTGTCAAAATAAGTTCCATTCAAGCAGTAAGAGATCACAATAAGCTAGTGAAGCCTACTAGCACAATTTGCAAGGAGTGATAGATGGGAAAATAGACTAGAGTTTATTTTTGGAGAAAACAACATCACTCAAATGGATTACTAGAGCTAGTGCATACTAATCTATGTGGTCCTTCCATAGTCAGAAGTCTCCATGGTGAAAGGTAATTTATGATACTTATTGATGATTATTCTAGAATGATATGGGTTGCTTTCTTAAGAGAAAAATGTGAAGCATTAGAGAAGTTCAAAAGTTTCAAATCCATGGAAGAGAATGAGAAAGGATTGAAAATCAAATGCTTAAGGTTAGACAGAGGTGGTGAGTTCACCTCCAGGGAGTTTAATTCTTTCTGTCAAGAGCATGGAATCATAAGACAATTATCTGCTCCCCAAACCCCTCAACAGAATGGAGTTGCAGAGAGGAAGAACAAAAGAATTCTAGATGCTACTAGAACAATGATGATTGAAGGAAATGTGCCTCACGTCTACTAGAGTGAATTTGTAAGCACTGTTGTGTACACTTTGAACTGGGTAAATGTAAATGGTAATTCTAGTAAGACTCCTTTTGAACTATGGTTTGGTTATAATCCTACTATTAAATACTTCAAGATCTTTGGAAGCAAGTGTTACATCAAGAGAGATGATGATATAGGAAAGTTTGATGCAAGAAGCGAAGAAGGAATATTTCTAGGTTACTCTACTAGAAGCAAGGCCTATTGGTGCTATAATAGAAGACTGAGAAAAATGGTTGAGAGTGCAAATGTTAGAGTTGATGAGGATTATGCTAAATCATCCAGGTATTGTGTATATGATTTAGATGAAGGAAATACAAACAAAGGGAAGAATGTTCAGACAAAATCAACTTCAAATTTGGCCATATGTTTCGATAAGACAACTTCAATTTATTTCAATAAATGGGTATGTGCAAGATCATGATGGGCTAAAAGGTGCAAAATGATGGGTATGTGTAGGGCATGTGGCTGGCGACTTTTTTTACCCAAAATTGATGAAGAAAAAAATGGTTTTTAAAGGAGATTCTCAGCTTTACACCAATATAAATTATGCTTTACTTTGAATTTAATAAATAATTATTATTCATTTTCTATTTGAATTATGACTAAAGTCCTAATTGACAGGCTGATGGAAAAACATCTATAGCTTTCAAATGGTATCACATTTTTTTTAATTTGAAACATTCATCACATTTTATGTTTCATATACTATAGGATTAAAAACAAAAATTGAATTTCATTAAGTTTTGACCAAGTTAAGGCGGTCAGACATACGAGTTTTTATATTTTTTAAAAGTTGTAATTAAAAAAATCATAATTAATTATTTACCAGGAAAAAAATTACAAAAAATAATGCATCACATTTGGACATGAGTCATCTACTTATATCTAAAATATTCTAAAAAAAATTATAATTTTATTGTGGTTAGGGTGGTTAGACAAATACCTACTTATTTTTTCCTTGAAATTTAAGTACTACTACATTGAAATTTCAAATTTTCACCAAATAGAATTTTTTTTTAAATAAACCTAGTAGTTTAGAAACTACATTCAATTTTCTACATATTCTATTCTTACATATCTTTAAAATAATATAGATAACTTATTCAAATTTTTACGTCAAGTTGCCTAACTCTGATTTTTTTAAAAAAATTGTCACTTAAGGGCCTATTTTTTCCATGATGATCCTGCGCATACCCAAATCGAGGTAGTCAAGAAGCAGAGACAAGTGCAAGTGCAAAAGAAAGAAAAAAAGATTCAAAATTTTGAGAGAATCCTAAAACTCCAAGGCATGTAACGCTAAATCATTCTAAAAATAAAATTATAGGAGATAAGGATAAAGGTGTGCAAACTAGAAGAAAGATTACAGAAGAGTATTGCCTGATTTCCAAGATTGAATTTATAGATGTCAATGAAGCTTGCAATGATGAACACTAGATGGAAGCTATGAAGGAAGAATTAATGCAGATTGAAAAGAAAAATACATTGGTACTTGTTCCCAGACCTAAAGATAAAAATGTGATTGGTACTAAATAGGTCTTTCAGAATAAGTTAAATGAACAAGGTGAAGTGGTTCAGAATAAAGAAAGACCAGTATGTAAAGGGTATTCACAAATAGAAGGTATTGATTTTGAAGAAACATTTTCCCCTATTGCTAGAATTGAAGCTGTAAGGTTATTTCTTGCTTATGCTACATATAAGAACTACAAAGTCTACCAAATGGATGTGAAGTCATCTTTTTTGAATGGTGAGCTAGAAGGAGAAGTATACATTGAACAACCAGATGGATTTCAACTAACTGATAAAGAAGACATGGTTTGTTGATCGGAGAAAGCTCTATATGGACTCAAGCAAGCCCCTAGAGCCTGGTATGCTAGATTGGACAAATAATTACTAAATCTTGGATTCAATAAAGGTACTACTGACAACAACTTATGTTTCAAATTGGATCATGACAAAGAATTAATTATTGAGGTCTTTGTTGATGACATTATTTTTGGAGGAGATGACAATCTATGAATGAGGTTTGCCAATGAAATGAAGAATGAATTTGAGATGAGTATGATTGGAGAGATGAAGTTATTTTTGGGATTGCAAGTTACTCAATTAGACAAGGGGATCTTCATATCTTAGTTCAAATATGTGAGAGAACTGCTGAAGAAGTTTGGCATGGATGACTAAAAATTTGTTGTTACTCCCATGGTAACTGGATGGAAGTTGACACAGAATGATGATTATCTTAAGGAAAATCAAACAAGATACAAATCAATGATTGGTGGATTGCTCTACTTAACTCAGACCAGACCAGACATTATGAATGTTGTATGTATGGTTGCTAGATTTTAGGCTAATCCAAAAGAGTCTCATGTGACTACTATTAAGAGAATCTTCAGGTATCTGAAAGGAATAGTTGATTTTGGAATTTGGTATCTTAAGGATGATGATCTTACTTTGAATGCATATGTTGATGCAAATTGGGCAGGAGATGTAGATGAAAGGAAGAGTACTAGTGGTGGTGCCTTCTTCCTAGGGAAGAAACTGATGTCTTGGTTGAGAAAAAAGAAAAATTCCATTTCTCTATCTACTCCTGAGGTAGAGTATATTGCTACTACAAACAACTATACTCAAGTGATGTGGATGAAACATATGTTGAAAGATATCATAGTAGTATATGATGAACATATTTCCATATACTATGAAAACTCAAGTGCAATTAACATATCAAAGAATCTGGTGCTACACTCTAAGACCAAGCATATATCAATCAAGTTTCACTTCTTGAGGGAAAAATTAAGTGAGAAAGAAGTTAGACTGGAGTATGTACCTACCAAAGACAAGATTGCAAACATTTTCACCAAGTTGTTGCCAAAGGATACTTTTGAGTATCTCAGAGGGATGCTAGGGGTGATTACCCCTCTTGATATAAACTTAAGATGCATTTTCTTCCATCAATCCATGTGCTTCATAGGTATTTCCTAATCCAGATTCATGTTTTCATGGCTGCTACTCAAGGGGAGTAGTCAGATGTGTAGATATGTGGTTCAGAGCTTGTATGTGGGAAGATAATGCTTATATTTTCCATTGGTGTCAAAGGGGGAAAAGATTCATGTGAAAAAATGTTTCTTACATGGAATGAAGATTCATGTGGGGAGAAGATCATGTAGAAGAGGTCAAGGAAGAAGAGTCAGAATCTAACGAGGAGTAAGTGTTGATTGAGAGTTGGGTTGATGGTGTTTTGCACATCATGTGTTGCCATCAATGCTAAAGGGAGAGATTGTTGGATGTTGTGATTGTGTTGTTGATATGTGGTTGTCATTGATGTCAACACTATTAGCATTATTGTATTGAAGGTTGTATATGTTGAGGATATTGAGAAAATTGTTAAGGAAAGAGTTCTAGGTTCCGAGTGGAACTCTGAAGGTCATGAAGGTGTCTTGTTCTATAAATTGAAGATCAAATACTATGGACTAAAGGGTTTATTGTTGAATGTATCTAGTCCATCAACCGGAATTTTTATAGGTTTGCGTAAAGATTTGTTCGAGTTATGAGGATCTATGTTCTGACAATATTTCTATGGTTTCTATCAGTGGTCTTGATTAGAGATGGTATAATTCTGGTAATTCTAGTTTTTGCAGATGTTACTCTGTTGTTTCTTGGTGCTCGTGGATGTTTCTAGATCAATTTCTATGTTTGTTGCACGTCTACGTTGATCAGTGTGCTCGTGGTTGAAGGTTTTTCTCGATATGTTCAGTTTTCATGTTCTTGGCTGACATGGTGGTTGTAGCATGTTGTGGATCCTTGAAGATTTAATTTTTAATTTTTATTGTGCTTGAAGATATTGTTTTGGGTCAAATCATGGTATTGGCCAACAGTGTTTGATCCACAAAGAAAATTTATTTATAAATTTGGGTCAACATTGAAAATATTTTTTATATTTTTGGCTGACTAAGTTGTTGATGTAATTACATGTGGTGCATATATAAGAGCGATTGTTTCAGTGAAGTTAGTGTGTGCATAAGAGCGAATGTATGCTAGAGAAAGTACAGATGTGAATAATTTCCAAATCATTCGATTGCAAAGCAGAGTGAGAAGAAGATTGAGTGAAGTGTGAAGAAGGTTTTATATGCTTAACTCAAACTGTAAGCAGGCTTTGAAGAAGCTATTTTCTCAGTTCACAATATGGATGGTTTTAATATGAATCTTTCTTCGGCAGTGAGCCCTCTTGTATTTGAGAAATGACCTCTAGGTAGTGTTCCATAATGCATGTGCATTCCATTTATTTTTCATTATACTTTTAACAGGGTATAATATTGTCAACTAATGTCCACCATGGTTTTTCCCCTAACATGGGTTCCACATAAAATAATCTTGGTGTTCTCTATGTTTCTGATGTGTTGTTTGTTCATGGTTTATTGTTCATTCATCAGATCCAAGATTAAGTTAAGTATAGTTTGAATTTTTTTAAATATTTTGTGACAACTGATTCACCCCACCTCTCAGTTGTCTATCCTTGTTTTTCGAGTAGATAACCCCTTCTATGTCAAGTTGAACCTCCTCTAGTTCCATTTCATCGATGATTTGGGTTGCGAACACATTAGAACTAGTGATGAAATCAAGGATGTACCTATCATCATTAAAAACTTGAAAGTTGGTGATATTTTCAGGCATTGATAGGGTAGAGGTGAGCTCTAAAGTGAATTTCTTTAGGCTGATCAAGGATAGAGGCTGGAGGGTGGTAGCTGCTTGAGATAATGCATTAGAATTTTTATTTCGATTGTGAGTGATTAACTGAATATTAAATGCATCTAATCCTTCTATAATATTCCATACCCTATGTGTATAGTTTTCTAACCTTCTATCATGAAAGGAGTAGAGTTTCCTAACTTGTTTCACTACTAGCCTAGAATAACCAAACACTTGAAACATTTTAACCTTTTTTCTTAATTCCATCAAGAGTCCATGAACTAATGCTTTGTATTTTGCTACATTATTTGTATAGTAATACTAGAGTCTTTGGGAAGAAAAATACGTCTTACCCATAGGAATGATGAGATCGAAGCCAATATCTTCTCCTTGATTGGATTTGGATCCATCAAAGCACAATGTCAAAATTTTCAAAGAGTTAGGGACTTCAGAGCTAGTGAGGCATGCTTCCTTTCTTGGTAGTATATACACTTTTGTATCCTTGGGTGGATGTGTAGATCTATGTTGATATTTATTTCATTGTTCTTTTGTAGCTTCTTGTGGACTGACTTATCCCTTGATATGCTCAACTATTGTCTAACAAAAGTAGCATTTCAATTCAGAATGGGCTACATTGGGCACCCTGCACCAAATTGGTAACAACAAGTCATGAAAGTTCATTCTTTTTCCTAGAATAAGTTGATCATGTACACATCTCTACACAAAATCTTGGAATCCATCTATTAATCCAAGGGTACCATCTTCATAGGATTCTTCATCTTTAGATTCAATTAACACTTTTGTACTATCAGGAACGTGGGTTAAATTTGAGGGAGCACTACACAATACAGGGAGGACCTCTTTGAATACTTCCTCTTCTTGGAATTCTTCTTCATCTTGATAGGCTACAAGACAATAATTCCCTAACTCCATCTCTAAGAAAAAAAACTCATTTGTATTGTTATACTCCATGATAGTGAACTTCATTCGAGGTTCTCTCTCAATGCAGATCTAGTTTGGTAGCCCATTCCAAGACAATGCCAGATGAGAATAGTCTGTTGCGGCATAGCCGTTAAAAGCCTGTGTGAAGTCTCATCCTAATATAATGTCATATGTGTTAGGGATGTTAGCAACCTGAATGTTGATTACCTGCTACACCCTTTGGGCAGTAGTAATCTGCATTGGTATTCTGTTAATTTCTCCAACTATGTTCACTTCCATCTTTTCCAATTGAGTCACTTTCCATCAGGAGGGAGTTGGAGTTATCCCCAATGCTTAGCAAACTACCAAGGGCATGAATTAGCCAAATCTCCCAAGTCTAATAGGAAATTGTGTAGGTTCTTTCCAAATATAAGAATAGTCATTAAGAAGAGAGGGGTCTCCATCTTCCCTTGAAACAACCCTACTCAGACATCTACTTGACCCACTTGGGTTTTTTCCATTTCACTGCACTTATCCTTGGCTTGCACTTGACTTCAATCCTTGGTAGGATATTTTTCTATTGACTAGTTTCTATTGGCTTGTTGGTTTGAGGGTTTATCTGGCTTCTTTCCAAAAAAAATTGTAATTATTGGATCATTATAGGAAGTGTCAAAGCAAACCCTCTTAGTGGGTACCTCTTGGAATGGCTTTGATGGGGTAGTTTTGTTTAGTGATCTAAAGAGGGAATTTTGGAAAGAAGGTACCTTTAATAACTCAAAGGCTGACAAAAAAACTTTGACATTCTTCAATTCCTCAGCTACATACTCTCCCATTTGTTCAATCTCTACTTTAGAAAATTTTATTTGGGAAGAGATAGTGGGCTGATCTTGAGATTTATTTGAATGCCTATTTTTGTTAAAGTATTGAGTAGGCACATGGAGATAACTTAGGTTATTTCTAGCATGAGGTTCGAGCAGAGTATTAAAGTTGTTGGGAGGAGTAGAAGTCATGAAAGGGCCTCCAACTTTTCTATTCCTTAGGTTGTAGGGAGTTTCCCTTTAGTGGAACATATGGACTTTATCTCATGAGGTTCTTCCTCGTCTATTGGACCATTATCTACAAAGAGTTAAGATAAACCATCATCATTACTTACCTCCTTCACCTTTTCATACTTGGGTGTAGCCTCCTTCTCAAGTGAGTTGCTTTCACTTTTTGGGAAAGTAGCTTGGTTGAACACCAACATTGAAGAAAAATATGGCTATGAAGGAACTAAGTCTCAGCAACCAGAGCCATCAACTGGATTCTGGACTTCTACTTCAAAAAATTTAGCGGCAGTTTGGAATTCTGTACAATCCAACTCTGAATGCCTATTCTTTTTGTGGATCCAGCACCATCTTGATAGGATCACCTCAGCCAAATAAACTCCACTTGTAGGCTTATATACACTTGTCCATTGATCGAAAAGTGTAGGGAAACATCCATTATTTGGCCTTGTGTTCCATGCTTGATTTTCCTTTGTGAGGGCCTTCGTTAAAAGTTTTATCCTAAATTTTGTCCTCTTTCATAATTTTTTTTGATGGATGTCCTTAAATCATGATTGTATTGATTGATATTAGCTTGAATACTCCTTTTAGAAGCCTATAATTGGTTGTTTTTGTTCCTCAAGTGTGGCATCTCTGTAGAAAACTTCTTTACCTTCTCAATCAATTCATCGATCTGATCCTTCTCTACATTGTTTTGCTATGGCTATAAGTTCTAAAGGAAGATTGGATGTGTCATGGGTTGGTTTTTTTATGTAGGTGGGAACTTAGAGCCTTCCAGGAACAAGGGAACTTAAGGTTGTGGAGTATATGCATATTGTTGTGATGACTACAAGTAATATTCCAAAGGAATCCCTACAAGTCTTTTAACTTTGGATGAATTTGGCTATGAAGGAACTAAGTCTCAGCAACCGGAGCCATCAACTGGATTCTGGACTTCTACTTCAAAAATTTTAGCGGCAGTTTGGAATTCTGTACAATCCAACTCTGAATGCCTATTCTTTTTGTGGATCCAGCACCATCTTGATAGGATCACCTCAGCCAAATAAACTCCACTTGTAGGCTTATATACACTTGTCCATTGATCGAAAAGTGTAGGGAAACATCCATTATTTGGCCTTGTGTTCCATGTTTGATTTTCCTTTGTGAGGGCCTTCGTTAAAAGTTTTATCCTAAATTTTGTCCTCTTTCATAATTTTTTTTGATGGATGTCCTTAAATCATGATTGTATTGATTGATATTAGCTTGAATACTCCTTTTAGAAGCCTATAATTGGTTGTTTTTGTTCCTCAAGTGTGGCATCTCTGTAGAAAACTTCTTTACCTTCTCAATCAATTCATCGATCTGATCCTTCTCTACGTTGTTTTGCTATGGCTATAAGTTCTAAAGGAAGATTGGATGTGTCATGGGTTGGTTTTTTTATGTAGGTGGGAACTTAGAGCCTTCCAGGAACAAGGGAACTTAAGGTTGTGTAGTATATGCATATTGTTGTGATGACTACAAGTAATGGGGAACAAAAGGAACTTTGTTTAAGGGCTGCCCTAGATGAGGGACTATTGGTAGCTAAGGAACTTGTTTAGCATGGGTAAGTCCTTGGATTTGAGTTGAATGAGTAGTTGGTCCTAATGAAGGAAACAAACTTGTGATATGCTACCCCAAGTCCGTGCTTGTTGTGACTACTTCTACATATGCATCCACCAACTTGACAGGTGGCAGTAACATCCTTTTCACAAATGCAAACATAATATTATGCAAGGTTGCATAATAGACCAACCTAGCTGAGGTGTCATCAACCACATAGGGTGGCTATAACTTCATATTGGCTCTATGGAATCGGTCATTGAAGGAGATAATGGAATCATTAACCTCCCTCGTAATGGACATGAACTGTTGGTATAACTCAGAGGGGATGACCAGAAGGTTGAACTTTTTGTAAGAATGTGTCCTTCATTTGATCCCAAGTGGTGATGGATCTAGTCCATAAATGGATGTACTAGTAAAAATCCTCCTCCTCTAATGAGCAAGGGAAGAGCCTACAAGCCACATCTTCATGCTCTATTTGCACACCCTTCAAGGCTATTTGAAATGTCTTGATGTTCTCTTCTACTGTCCTTGGCAGATAACATGGGTGGAACTTACTGCAAAAACCTTTTGGATTATTTGGCATGCCATGATAATCATTAAAAGAAAATGAGGATAGATTGTTATCCAGCCAAGCCGTTGTGGGAGGTAGAGGTTGCATTTTTTGTGCTACAATAACTTGAGGTTGCAATGGAGCAGCAGTTGGGACAGCACCCCGAAGGTGTTGTATTGGGACTAGGAAAACACCTTGGTTGTGAGAGGTGAGGGGTGGAAAGGAAGTTTGAAGTGAACGGGTGAAAGGAAGTGTTGTTGGAAATGAAGGGGAGGAATGGGATGGAGGGGATCAAGGTTAAGTGGGTGAGGCTAAAGTTGATGCTTCTCCCTTTTTGGCTCTCTTAGCCTTGGTGGGATTTTTTATCTTTTGGAATCCTCCCTTGTTTAGTGTGGATCTAAGCACTCTATGAGACCTTTGACAAGAGGAGGAACCAATTCAATCTAGCTTAGCCTGGCTGCCCTCCTTCTAGTGCTAGTTCTACAATTGATGGGTTTTTTTGTACTTCTCAACACAGACAATGCACAAGTAGTCATTCCAAAGGAATATAATAAATAAAGACTTGAAGATTTGAGGTATTTTGATTTTAAATCTATGGATGAATTTTTATTGAAATTTGATGCTTTAAATAGTCATTTGGATGGTTTAGGAGTTAAATTAGATAATCTTAGATTAATTCATCTTATTCTTAAAAAGTGTCTTCCTAGACAATTTCAACAATTCATTACTAATATTCATGCTCAATTAGCTATTCCTTCTTTAGCTACTCAATTAACTTATGATATTTTTCGTGATTTATTAAGACAAGAAGAGGCTAAGTTAATTCAGTTTGGTACTCTTAAGTCTAATGAACATGCTTTCTTGTCTAATCATAAGAAAAATTTTAAACCTCATTCTAAACAACAACATTATAATTCCAAACCTCATTATAATAATGGCAATGATCTTAGAAAGTTTAACTCTTCTAAGAAGCCACATTGCACTTATTGTAATAAGGATGGTCATTGGCAAAACACTTGTTTTAAAAAGCAAAATGAGAAAAAGCCTATGAAGCAAAATAATCAACAACAAAATAAACCTAATAATTATAAGTTTCAAAATAATGCAAATCAATCTAGACGTGCTTTTACTTGTAGTACTAATGTTTCTCAACCTCTTGAATGGGTTATTGATTCAGGTGCATCTCAACATGTTACCTCACATAAAGAAGTTTTTGAGTCTATGCAACCTGATATATCTAATGTTCCTCTTCAACTTGCTAATAATCATACTTGTAAAGTAGAAGCAATTGGAGATGTGAATGTTCCTAATGGTAAATTGCATGATGTTTTATATGTTCCTGAATTAAAGACTAACTTACTTTCAGTTGCTAAGCTTTGTCAAGATTATAAAATAGAATTTTACAAAGATATGTGCTATGTTATTGATCCAAAACAAAACAAGGTCATTGCTAATGCTAAATTAGACAATGATAATTTGTTCAAATTTTATGAGTTTGCTCAATCTAGATGCTCTTTAATATCTACCATTGATTTCAATGTTTGGCATGAAAGACTTGGTCATATAAATGCTAACAATATTGCTTTAATGCAAAAGCTTAATATGGTAGATGGATTGCCTAGTATTGTTCCATCTAAAATTGTATGCACAGGATGCATGAGTGGTAAGATGCATAGGGAGCCCTTTCCACATGGTCAATCATGGAGGGCAACTCATAAGTTGCACCTAGTTCATAGTGACCTTTTGGGACCCATGGAGAATAACTCCATCCAAGGATCAAGGTATGCACTTACTTTTGTTGATGATTTTTCTAGAAGAACTTGGATCTATTTTCTTCATAGTAAGGATCAAGTTCTTGATATATTTTCTGAATTTCATAAATTTGTTGAAAGGCAATCTGGTTTTAAACTTAAAATTCTTAGAACTGATAATGGTAAAGAATATGTGAATAATGCCTTTAATAGTTATTTGAAATCATTTGGTATTAAGCATGAGCTAACTATTCCCTATACACCTCAACAAAATGGTGTAGCGGAAAGGAAGCATAGAACTATTGTTGAAATGGCTAGATGTATGTTACATGCTAAAAATATGTCTTATAAATTTTGGGCAGAAGCTATGTTTTGTGCTACTTACATTATTAATAGGACTCCTAATAAAGCTTTAAAGGATATAACTCCTGAAGAAGCTTGGTCTGGTAGGAAGCCCAATCTTAAGCATTTAAGGATTTTTGGTTCAATTGCTTATGTTCACAAACCTAAACAAAAGAGGCAAAAATTAGATGCTAAATCTTCTTATCATATTTTTGTTGGTTATGATGAACATTCTAAAGCTTATAGAGTTTATAATCCTCTTACTAACAAAGTTAAAGTTGCTAGAGATGTATGCATTGCTGAAAATGGTGTTCATGATTGTTCTAAAGTGCATAATATTGATTCTTCTCAAAATAAAGTTATTGTTGTGGAGGATAATCCTCAAGTTGAAACTCCTCTTAACCCTCCTAATGCATCTCTTACTCATAGTGATAGTGATGATGAAAATGTTGAAATCTCTACTCATGATTCTTCTTCTAGTGATGATACTCCTACATCTAAAAGAATGCCAAAATGGTTTAAAAATTTGTTGCAAGAAAGTGAGGATTATTTAGCTAAAAATCCACCTAAAAGAAGAAAGGCAAATTATTGTAATCATGCTTTGATGTCTAACATTATGAATTCAAATGATCCTCAAACTTATGAACAAGCTAAAGATCAACCTCATTGGCAAAAGGCTATGCAAGAAGAATATGATACTTTAATTGCTAATAATACTTGGGATTTAGTTCCATTACCTCAAGGTAAGAATCTTGTTTCATGCAAATGGTTGTATAAAACTAAGGTTAATGCAAATAATGAAGTTAGCAAGTTTAAAGCTAGATTAGTTGCTAGGGGCTTCTCTCAAGTTGAAGGATTAGATTATAATGAAACATTTGCTCCAGTAGCTAAGATGCCAACCATTAAATTAGTTCTTGCTTTAGCTTCTCATATGCATTGGCCTATTCATCAAATGGATGTTAAAAGTGCATTTTTAAATGGTGATTTACATGAAGAAATTTATATGTCTCAACCTTTGGGTTTCATTAAGGAAGGTAATGAAAATCTTGTTTGCAAATTGAAGAAATCAATATATGGTTTAAAGCAATCTCCTAGAGAATGGTATTCAAAGATCAATGCTTTCTTCTTATCTCAAGGTTTCATTAGAAGTAAAAATGATCCCAATTTATATATTAAGCATAGTGAAGATGATATTGTGATTATTATTTTATATGTTGATGATTTAATTATCACTTCTAGTTCTAACAATTTGATTAGTGATGTCAAGTCTCAACTCAATCAACAATTTCAAATGACTGATTTAGGCCTATTACATTATTTTTTGGGTATGCAAATTTGGCAAACACCTAAAGGTATTTTTATTTCTCAACATAAATATGCTCAAGATCTCTTAGATAGATTTAAAATGAATGATGCAAAGTGTGTTTCTACTCCTTGTGAATTAGGAACTAAATTAATGGTTGATATGGAAACTCCTTTTGTTGATCCTACTTTATATAGGCAATTAGTAGGAAGTTTAAATTATCTAACTCTTACTAGACCTGATATTTCTTATAGTGTTGGATTGGTTTCTAGATTTATGTCTAAACCACAACAAACTCATTTTAAAGTTGCAAAAAGAATTTTAAGATATGTTAAAGGTACTCTTAATCTTGGTCTTTTTTATGATGCAAATTGTGATTTTTCTTTAAAGGGTTATACTGATTCAGATTTAGGAGGTGATCCCAATGATGGGAGATCCACTTGTGGTTATTGTTTCTTTGTTGGATCAGGTGCAATCTCATGGAATAGTAAGAAACAACAATCTACTTCTCTTTGTTCTACAGAAGCTGAATATAAAGGTTGTACAAATGCATCTAAAGAAGCATTATGGTTAAGAAGATTACTTGAAGACTTGGGTCTACCTCCAAAGGATCCTACTCCTTTATATTGTGATAATCAAAGTGCTATTGCTTTGGCAAAGAATCCAATTTTTCATGCAAGGACCAAGCACATTGCTCTTCAACATCATTTCATTAGAGAACAAATTGAAGACATGCAAATTTCTCTTTTGTATTGTAAAGGTGAAGATCAAGTTGCAGATATTCTCACCAAAGCTCTTTGTAAAGATAAATTTCTCTTCCATTGTAAAAATCTTGGATTACAACCCATTGAAGGGTTTGATGTAACCTCCCCAAGTAAAGCTTAAGGGGGGATGTTAGAAGATTAATCTTTACTTGGTAAAGGTTATTCTTTAATTGTAATTATTTATTAACTTGTAGGAATATTCCAAAGGAATCCCTACAAGTCTTTTGTCTTTTGTCATCTCACACATGTGTGAGGATGACTTATTTTTTAATTCCTTTATTAAGGAATATTTGTAACCACCTCCTTAAGAGGTGACACTTTGCACACACATAGATGAATGGTGGCATTCATTGAGTTGGGAGTTACATTCTAACTCCTTCTTCTCACCTCTACTTATTGAGGTGCCTCTCCTCTCATTCTTCAAGATTCAAGCAAGCAAGCTAAGGCTGAAGCTCTCTCTCTCTTTGTATTATTCTTTAGGCATTTTGCCTCCATTCATAATATTGGGGTTTTTTCTTGCTTTTTCCCCTTAACAAATTCTTGTGTCTCTCTTGCTTTGGTGTTGCTTGGTTTGGCTACTTCAACTTATTTGGTAATCTCTTTCCTTCAAACAATTGCTCTTTATTAGTACTTTCCAAATTGCTCTTTTTTAATTTCCTTTCAAAAGGTGAAAATCTACAACTAGGTTTAGAAAGATCACTCCAAGGTCTCTTAAGTGTCAAGTCATGACTAAGCTTGGAATGGTGTAATTGGTTGATGTGATTTGCTGGTAATGACAAAGGGAATTTATTGTTGGCTAAGAATGGAGGGAATTGGGTCTGAAAAAGGTGTTTTGTAAGTTCTAGAAATGTGGTACAACTACTGCAAGTTCATGAAAAAAAACTAAAACTCCATGCTTGTCATCAGCTTAACAATGATGCTGGAAATTTTTCTTACTTTCATTCCTTCAAAGAAAAGTCAAAAGGGAAAAGGGATAAAAGGTTTCCTAAACCTACAACTAATGTCAAACAGTAACAATGGAGGATGCTACAGTGGACAACCTTCCTAAAACTTAGTTCCACTTAACCAAGGGTAGTATATAGTCTCATGAAACAAGGGAAATCTTCTAAGGTCTATATATTTTCAACCAATCATTCACCATTAAGCATGAACAATTGATGAACTTAAGTGCAGCAATAAGATAATGCTCAGACTAACTTTACACAGTTGTTTATCATCAATAGCTAGCAAAAAGTATGAGCAAGGGAGATATCAACACCATAGCATTCTTCACCATTAAAGTGCAACATACACTAAGAACTAAAGCAACTTGAAACTAAAAAAACAAAGCTAAGATTTAATTTTTGGAGATTGAATCATGCACACGTGTGGAGAAAACACAAGAATCCATCAAAATAATGCTATTCTCATTGAATTTTTGCATCATTCCTTTACACAATAACTTGACTCTCTTTGAAAATGAGAGGAGATGCCTATTTATAGTTTTCCAAAAGAAAAATGAATGGACAAGATTAAATTTCATTGTGTGGCTCATATTCATTTTACATTAGGGTTTCACCTACCCCCAAATATATGACAATATAAAATACATCTTTTGTCTTTTCCCTATTTTGTAATCTTGTGACCTTAGCACTGTAGTAGTTTTGTATTTTAGTCACTTCCAATCTTATAACTAAGTTGTGACATATTCATCATCTATGACTAGTTTTCGTTCATTCTTCTAGAGAGTAGCATACTCTACAAATTTCCCAATCATAGCCCGGAGCTTGTCCCATTCCATGATATTGGATTGAAGCATTTGGAAGGATATTTTCTTAAGTCTCTCAGTGACCTTCTCCTAGCTCTTGGTGCATTTCAGGGTTGCTTTGATGACCTATTTAGACTGTACAAAAAGCCTTGGCAAAAAAGTCTATGAAGTCTAGAGAAAGTGTATCTATAGCCCCCTACTCCATCTTCTTGTTGAAGATAGGCTTGACCTTTTCTAGATCTATCTCTAGAGAAAGTATCTCATAATTTGTCATCATTTTCAAATAATCTTCACTATTAGCTTGGAGCTCCAGAACCCATTCAAGATAGAGCTCTAGCTTGTGCAAAGATTTCTCTAGAACATCCTTCCTATAGTCTAAACTCATTTTACATGTCTCCACTAGCTAGTGATCAACCTTTAGGAGCTCTAGTTCCTTTTCCCATATTTTGTGAGAGAGCTTGTGGATGCATTCGAGATTAGAATACATGATCCTATACAGCTAGGTGAACCTATGACATGTATTTATCATTACATCTATCTAATTTTGCAACCCTCAGAACTTGTTGAATGCCCGAGCAACGTGGAGGATACCCATGTCACCATTATATAACACACGATTTAACATATCCACCGTAGACTTGGTCTAGCTCTTCATCTTTTCCATCCTATTCAGCTCCTCCTGGGAGAGGATAGTAGGTGTGGATGATATTTTAGGGCCTCTTCTTCAATGGACATCCATTGTTGGATGTAAGTTGTAAGATCCGCTCTGTGTTCCTTTAGCTCTTCCTTTGAGGATTGGTCCTTGTTCATTTTTTGCATAATGGTGCCCACAAACCTTTGGAGTTTATCTATTTTCTACTCATGGGTCACTAGGCCTAGATTGATCCTTGATATACTGTAACCATTTCCTTGCACGATGCCTGTATCTTTATTTGTCATAGGAGTGGAAATTTCTATCATTCGAGATCTAGAGGAATCTACCATGATATGAGAGTGGACCTTGGGCGGCTTCTTCTTTCTTTTTTTATTTGGGCCCTGGCTAGTATTGCCTCAAGTCTAGCTTTCGAGTCAATGACCACATGAGTTTTCTTTTTCACTTGCCATTCTAGCTAGTTAGGCACCTTTTTTTGAGCTTTGGGTGATTCATGATCAACTCCCTCTCTTTTCTTATTTTGAGGTTGCTCCTCTTCAATGCCAGTAGCCTATTGATCATTCTTTTCTTCTTCATCCAAGCTCTCTATTGGTATATTCTTTCCTCTATCTAATTCAATAGAAGCAATATTTTCCTTAGTGATGCCTTCTTTCTAGGGTGCCTTCTCCTCTTCATGCTCTATCTCATCATGGTGCTTTGGCTTAGGGATCTTTCTTAGCACATTCTCTTTTTCTTCCTTCCTTTTCGGAGGTACTTCTTCTTCCTATATCAAGCCCTTGTCTTGGCCAATTAGTGGAGGATCTTCAAGTATCTCCACATCCACATTAGTGCTAGCTTTCTCCTCAGATAGGTTTCTTGTAGGATTGGCCTTTCCACCCATATTTTTGGACAGTTGGGGTAGATCCTCATCCAATTCTTGGTTTGATGTTTCTATTGCATACCTCTCAATTAGGGCCTCAATGTCCTCTTCAAAAGAATGTTACTTCTCCTCATTAGATGTCACTTTGTCCAAATTTATGTTTACCCCACCTTCTAGGTCCTCAAAATAATCATCTCAATCAAAGTCTGCAGGCTCCTCAACTATATCCTTTGTAGCCTTTCTTTGTTGTTCTATGTGACACTTTTCCATCTCTTCTAAGATCTACATCATAGCTTCCATCTTCGGTGGCTCTGTAGGTGCCAAAGGTAGAGGCAAGGTAGCAATGATTTAGGTTATCAGAGCCTAACTCTTGGGGTCAAGGATTACCCCATAAAGTTCATTAGCAATGTTTTTCATATATGTTGTGAAAGCATGTGGCAAAGTAAGAGGTGGCATAGTAATAATGGATATTGTAGGTGGTGGAACAAAGAGAGCATGCAACAGAGGAGGGAGCGAAGAAGATAACAGTGGGGATGTAGTGGAAGAGGAGAAATCAAGTACCATCACCAGAGGAGTCGGTGAGGTGGAGGAAAGGTGGACTGAGATATCGATGGCTGGCAATGATGAAACAGGAAAATCTTGAGAGGTAGAAGATTGAGTGTAAATTGTAGTAGTAGTAGTGGGGTTGAAAGTAACAAGTGGTGAATGTGGCTATCGACTTCTTCTTCTTCATGTTGGGGATCCTCCTCCTAGATGGTGGTCATCTCAAGTAAAAATGTCCCTACTTTCTTTTCTCTCTTAGATGATTCTCACTTAGAGGAATTTCGTGAATATACCTTGTGCTTAGGATTATGCTTGGGCACATCCTTTCTTTTCTTTGACCTTGTCATCGGTGGGGACTTGGGAGCTTATTCTATTGCGGGAGTGATGGGTCCACTATTTGTTTCACTTTCAAGCTCATCCTCGAGCTTTCCATATGTCATCTTGACACCCTGTACCTTGAGTTGGGCGAGCTGGGCATCTACCCACTACTTCATTCTATTTTCAATTGGTCGAGTCAATATATCAAGGTTAGTGACCTCTTCTTCATTTCAATCTATCATAGGTAAAGGAAGGTTGGCTACAATGTTGTATATAGATATCATGAACAATATTGTTCTCTTCCTCCACTATTTGGTTGGGAATGAGGAATATATTTACTAACTTCACGAACTGGGTTCTCATTCTCATATAGTTCCTCATTCACTTCTTTGTCATCTACACAGTTGGCCCAAAAGTCCTCAAGTTTAGGTTGATGAGTGCATTTCCTTCCAACCCATTTATTTAGCTTTTTGGAAGGATCCATCCTTCCTCGATCGGTGTGGAGATTCAAGTTTTATTCTACCAATTCTTTCTTTGAGTATTGCGTGCATTAGGTAGCAAGACAAGAATACATTCCTTATTTGAAGGTTAGGGGATATGGAATCCCAACTCTATGCTTGTCACTTAACAGTGCATGGGAATTTTGTAGCTACCAAGTAACATCCAGTAGGATCGTGCGGTCTTTGGGGTAGCATGAAAATTAGTAGGGATTCCTTGATAATCCTTTTATTCTAATATATGTAAACCTTGGGAATTGTATGAATAGATACCCAAACCTTTGGATGAAGGCCCTGGCATTGTGTGATACCCTTATCTCAAAGTATCCTCCCAAGAGTCTGATTATGTGTGCAATGAAGGCATCATTTACCCTTCGATATTCCCTTTTGAAATTTCAATACTGCGACTAGGGATAGTAGTAAACTGTAAATTTTTTGGTAGGATTTATAGGCTACTCTTGCACTCTTATGATGTTTCACCTAAAAGGAGAGAGATAAACCCCACTCAAAAGTCTAGGTGGTTCACTCAAATTAAGAAATGTATGATGTTATTTAGACTCAATGGAATAATCTAAGTGCAATTAAATGAACTATTTGATTGATTATGAATGCAAAAGTTAAGAATTATGCAATGTTGGAAAACACAATGTGATATGCAAACATGAACTAAAGTATGAACAAATGAAAAATAGAAAGGAAGAAGGATGAATCATAGTGCACCTAGGTAGAGAATGGAGAATCTAGAGTGTCTTGAATGCTATCTGAAATCACTAAAAATCACCAGTGGGACTCATTCGCCACTAATGGTGAATCAGTCCTGCTTCTAATGAAAACTTCTAAGAACAGGTTTTTGAGTGTCTGGATTCAAAATTTGGAAAAATCTGGATTTCCACTCCTAAGGTGGGACTCATTTGCCACTGATGGTGATTCAATCAACTCCCAAAATTCTATGAAATCAGGGACCAATCTTGTAGCACCAGATCTAAGGTTGTCTGCTTGTCAGGTTGATAGAGTCAAATCTGCAAAAAATGAACAAAATGTATTCTCCAAACTTGAAATAGGGTGTAGTTGACTTTAAACACTTTGTTGACTTCTTGTTTGTGCCATAGAAAAATGGCCCCTTGTCATTTTCATGGCCTTTTAGGTCTTGTTTCATGGTGTTGGAAGTATGTTGCTTTGATTTTATGTTGTAACATGGCTTGAACATGCTTATTTAAGTACTAAAATTCAAAGAACGACGTCTTGTGAAGGTGTTGTGAAGTGTTGTAAGACATTTCTACATTCTTCTAGACTCTATTTAATGCAATTTACCTGAAAATCACCTTTTTACTCATCAACGAGTCATATTTTGAAGTGTTGTAATGTCTTGTAACAAGCTTTCATGCTCTTCTAGGCATATTTTCACTATTTACACCATTCTCATGCTTTATTTGGTCTCTTTATGCCCTCATAAGTTTTTATTAAGTGTATTTTTGAATTTTATCCTGAAAAATAACATTAAATACAACCTTTTTCCTGACACATGTTTTTAGGTCGTAACTGGGATCCATTCGCCATGGGTGGCGAATGAGTCCCCCTTGGCCCCAAATTCAAAATATTTCAAATTTCCTTTCGGTATTTTATTCAAAAACACTTAATGTCAGCCTGTGATGAGGTATGAATAGATACTAAGGCACAAGAATTGTATAAATAAGTGATTTTCACCTCATTTTACATCTCCTACAGTCCTCCAACATTCACATATCATATTCAAGAAATCTCAAGCATTCAAGCATTTTACATCAACAATTCAAGCACTATTCAAGCTCTTTGAATCACCCATTGACATTACTTCAGACTTGCATCATCAAGGGTTAGGTAAGGTGATAACACTTGCATGTTATTAGTTTATCTTTCTCTTTCATTTCATTTTCTTTTCAAGAGTTTAATTACCAAAAGTGGGGTTTGACCAAGGAAACCCCCTATTCACTAACCCTCAATCATTTTCCCCCTATTGCATGTTTGTTTTCAGCTCTTTATATGCAGATTTGACAAGTTATTAGGTCTTGAAGATTGATTTCCAAGTCAACTAGGTGCTTCAAGTCAACTTGAGTCAAATTCAAACTTGGAGAGTGTTATTTGTGTAATTAGGAGAAAATCAGATTTAATGTAATGAAAACAATAAACTAATTAATCCTATCAAGCACAATAGAGTACGAGACAACATGAAAATCACAATAAGAAGCACAAATGTAAACCGGTCTCCGCGCTAACTCAGTTTATCTCAATTTCTCTTCTCCACCTACATGAGAATGTGAGATTTTGAAGGGTTGACAATGGAGGAATGTTGGATGCTCATTCTTGCAGCATAACAAGTTGACAATAAAGAATGATAGAGATGGATTGAAGAATTATTTTGACAAAGTCTGGATTCTAGACAAATCAACATCCTAAATGGATTGTGAGAGGCCTTATTTATAGAGCCGTGATGTTGACAAAGATAAGATTTGACAAGATTCAATAAGGATTTTATTTTTGACAAAAGAGGAAATACAACGAGATGAGATAAGATGTCAAAAAAGATAAAAAGATTTCAATTCCTATTTTAAAGGAAATAAATCTTGAAAAATATGAAAAGGATAATTGATGAATTATCTAATTAAATAAATTAATTAGATACACATGAGTTTAGATTTTGGGAAGAAAGAGAGAATATCCTTTTTAGATTTTATTAATTAAATAAATATTTGATTTATTTAATTAATGTTGGATTTATGATTTCATTAATTAAATAATATAAATTATTTAATTAACATTTAGAAGAATGAATATAAATGATTTAATTAAATAAATAATATAAATTATTAAATTAACATTAGAGGAATGGATGGATTATGCATAGGAAGGGAATAAATGAAATTAGTCAAATAAATAAGATTTATTTAACTAATTAGATGATGACATGGGTACCTATGAGAAAACATGCCACAAGATGCCTACATAATGTAATGTCGAGTCAGGTGTTGTAAGAGGACATTTTTGGGTGTCTTCATTTTGCCCCTCTTTGAGATGATGTTCGAGATTATGAGATTTGTGTCGAGTAACATCATTTCAAAGAAGCTAAGGTACGAGTAAAAGAAAATGGATGGTGAAGGAAAGATAAGATAATGATGATGATATGATGATGCCCCCTCGAGAGGATAGGCAAGTTGGACAAACGCGGGAAGGCTCTCAAAATGAAAGGGATGGGTCAAGAACTAAAGATGAAGGAATGGATAGAAGAAGTGAAAGATGCATTATGCGGCAATGAAAGTGAGCAACCATGATGTTTGATTTAGCACTAGACATTATGAACCAAGGTATAAGGACCAAGGTGAAGATGTGTCTCATGCCCCAGTGAAATACAACCTTGTCTAGATACAAGATATGAATATTAGCCGGAATAAGTCAGATTTGATGCAAATGCAAGAAAAAAATGATAACACACACAAGCAAGCAAGAAAGCATGCACAAATGATTAAAAAACAAACAAGGTATTGCCCCTATCAAGCTATAAACCGTTGATTGATGGATTGGTTGATGATGATAGTGTTGTCATTGTGGGGAGTGACATATCTCTAGATCAACACAAGGATGTTTGATAATTGACTGATTGACTTTGATTGATTGGGTTTACAACAAGATTAGGATCAAGACCAAAGGATGTGATAGGATAATTTGACAAGATCGATCAACTTGATTGGTATGGATTAAGGACTGACTTGCATTTGAATTATTGCTTTGATTTTTGTTGGCTATTTTATTTTTTTGGATTTTTGAAATGTTTTGATTTTTCTAGACTTTTGAAATTTTTTGATTTTTTTGGACTTTTGAAATGTTTTGATTTTTTGGGACTTTTGGAATGTTTTTATTTTTTTGGACTTTTGAAATGTTTTGAATTTTTTTGGACTTTTGAAATGTTTTGAGGTGTCAAAGGATGAAAATTTGAGTAGCCTTTGTGTGAGATACCAATGAAAAGGGGAAAACCAAGTCTAGGTGCAAGGGTAGGTGATGGGATAAGGGATGAAAGGCTCATGATATATGGATGGATGGTATGGATGTATGCATCATAAGAGAGAAAGGATGTGATCTCCAAAGACTATGTAACATAGGAATAACATGCCCCATTCTAGGTACAAGACTTAGGATTTTTCTAGACAAAATGTATGACAATAAGATAGTGATATGATTGGTTTAGATAGGAAGAGGTATGTCAAGAGATACCCAAAACATGTTTCAACCTTTTTCCCCTAAATCTTTATCAAGATCAAAAGGACAAGGGTGGATAAGTGGACTCAATATGATAGGTATGTATGATGGCTAAGATGGTAGGTAGGATGGAAATGATATGGCATGAAAATGATAGGTTGGATAGATAAGATATTGTGCCCCCAAGTATAAGTGACATAGAAGATCAACCTACACATGAAACCTGTTTGCCAGGTTTTCATCATGGTACTTATCCACGGTGCCTGTTTACTAGGTTTTCACTATTAGACGAAGGGATTTATCTTTACTATTTTTTATTCTTTTTTATTTTATTTTTTTACTTTTTGACTTTTGGATAGGAGGGACTCAAGTGTCTAGTTGCATGAAAGGTGATAGTCCCACTAGGAATGGATGTCATTGCATGGACCATGTCAAATTCCACTATGCTCATAGATGTCGGTAAGGGATGACATGAAAGGGAGATGGAGTAGGTAGATGATGGATTATGATGTGGATTATGGTGCAGATTATGTCAACAAGATGATAGGGGTTATATGGGACTTATGGAAAAGATGAGTGGGGAGGCTTAGCCAAAAGAATGGACCATAGGAATATGGTGAGGGAGATATGTGGGATAATGAGTGAAGGATGAGGAGATGGAGGTATGTGGATTTGTTGTGAAATGGAAGGGAACCATGACCAATGGTTGCACACACTGTGATAAACATTGAGGTTTTTGATGTGGATGGGGTGTAGGAAGCAATGGAGATTTTTTCTTAGGAGGTGGTGGATGAAGTGCCTTAGGTACCCACATAGACTTGATATTTGTATGATTTTTGTTTGGCTTGTGGGATGGAATATGAGATTTTTGAATGGAATGTGAATTTTGGATGGAAGGGGATGGTTGGGATTTTTGTGATGTGGATGCCTCATTTGACTTGATTTATGTTTTCTTAGGTACCCAAACCATTTGATTTTTGGCCTTTACTTTTGGAGGTATGGGCTTATATATCCTTTTAGATGTACTTGTCTTTGATATTTTGCAATTGTATGCTAAGGCATTAGGACCATTAGAATTTTTGACTTTATGTGTAGAGGCATCCAAATTTTTATTTTGGAATCCCTTGGGTTTGATGGAATGAGTGGAAGCTTTATGTTTAGAAAATGTGTGCATTGATTGGTCATGATTAAGATGTTTAGAGGATTTATCGATAAATGGATAAGAGGATTGAATGGTAGGGATATTAGGTGTTGGGAGTAATGGTGGTAAAGTGGATGGAAGGATATTAGGAGTTGGAAGAAATGGTGTTAGAGTGGATGCAGGGAAGTGTATGGTCACATGCTTTTGAAATTTGTAGGATGATGGAGGAGGGATGGAAATATATGTTTTAGGTGTATGATAGGCTTCATGATGGAAATTGGGATTAGGAGGCATGGAGGAAGTACCAACATCTTGAGATTGGTTTCCTTAAGGTGTATGTCCAAGGCCATAAGAGTGTGGAGGGACTTTGACATGGATGGGCTCCAAAATACCTTGTTCATGAAGGTCTAAACCTTTACCTTGGTGGTTCATATTTTGGAGTGTGCAATGGACAATGAGACTAGGTGTAGGTGAAACACTAGACATGAGTTCCTTATTGGATAGAGAAGATAATGGTTGTTGTTGTTCGCAGGAAGAACATTCATGAAAGAGGGTAGAAAGACCAATAAGATATGGTGGAGGACTTGCAATGGGGTCGATTGTGGGTGATGGAGGATCATTAGGATCTTGATTAGCATTTTTTTCACTTAGATCCAAAGTATTTGTTTGATCTTCTATGTGTGCTTGGGAGGCACTTGTCTCATCAAGGGATGTGAATGTTGATGGATCATGGATAGGACTAGGTGGAGGTGAATTTGGAACATCTTTCTCATGGATGGGTACAAGATCAAGTTTCTCATGGATAGGCTTGTTATCATTATGGATATCATCTTGATCATAAAAATGATATAGATTATGGATAGGCTGGATGAAGATGATTTGATCTTGATTAGGACTAGGGATTGATGTTTCCACATGCTTGGGACTAGACTATTGATATAAATCTTGGGTTGCTTGATTGGAAGTGGAAGGTGATGAATCTTGGAGAGAATTGACATGTTCTTGATGGTCAACAACATGGGAGCATGAAAGAAGGTGACTTGGACTTATGACGGAAGACTCTTGAATTGGCTCAAGGGGTTGTGGATGACATGGTTGACT
This sequence comes from Sequoia sempervirens, assembly GCA_007258455.2. Lineage (NCBI taxonomy): Eukaryota > Viridiplantae > Streptophyta > Pinopsida > Cupressales > Cupressaceae > Sequoia > Sequoia sempervirens. Next base: position 97,823,367 of record VDFB02047230.1, on the reverse strand, counting down.
TGAAGGACTTGGCATGATGTTTGAGGACTCTTTTGTATGTCCAAGTATATGTGTTGAATGCCATGGTGACAATTTATTCCTTGCTTGTAGCCCTTGGGTCACATCTTTTATGGGTGGATGGGTGGATTTAGGTAATACCATCAATTTATTTTTTAAATATCTAAATGTAGGGAATTTATTTGATGGAGGATTAGATGATGGTGGGGGTAATGAAGAGTTTGATTGGTTATAAGGTAAAGAGGCCAATGAATTAGGACTTAGACATGGTGGCTTATGGATAGGAATTTGATTGGATGGTGGTAAGAGTGCATGACCTAGATTGGTATTCCCCTTGTCAAATTGAAAATGAGAATTGAAAGGCTCTTGAATGTTTTGCCAAGGTGGACTTTGGCTCACATGTTCTTGTTGTGGGATGAATTGATGGGTTGATGTAGGATTGAAATGGAAAGAGGTGGGATAAGGTGATGTGGAATTGTTATGGACATATGTGTGATAAGGTGATATGGAATTATTTTGATAGGTGGATGGATTAGATTGATATGGAATGGAGGGAGATGCTACATAGGAATGAGGTGGAATTGATTGGTGTTGAATGAATTGAGGATGATGTTCTTGTTGGGTTTGACAAGTGGCTATGAGATATTGGGCTTGTGCTATGAGATGTTGCATTTGAGGTGATTGGATGGTTTGAAGTTCTTCGATCATGTCATGGAATCCATGAATGAGTTCTTGGGGAAAAGGTGCTTGACTTGTTTTAGCCACGTGAAGCATGTGAACAAAATCTCATGCTATGTCTTCCAATGTTTTCATGGTGTAAAATGATGTTGATTGGATTAAAGAAATGATGATGATTAGGATATGATGTGGAATGACTAGATTGGATGACTTGATTGATTAGGATGAAATGGATAGGATGTGGCTAAGAAGGGTGATTAGGATGAAAGTGATTGGATATGAAGGTGTTGGAAGAAGGTGTAGAGTGACTTGTCTTTATGCATTTTGTGTTTAGCTTGATTTGGCAATGTTTAAATGAATGATCACACATGTACACATATAAATCACTCACACAAAACACATAAGAAAGTTTGAGTTTTTAAAATTTGAAGAATTTAATGATGACTATTCAACAAGCACACATGGAAGACACATAAACAAACCCTATGACTAGTCAAGTGGGATATGGCTAATTAAGTCTCAAGCTAGTCTACTCAAGGTTGACTAAGGATGATTTGAAAGCAAAATCCTGCCACACAGCCGAGAGAAAGGGGTATCCCACCCTTCACCTTCACTTCCCAAAGGTATAAAGTTCTTTGTGGCTTAGCCAAGAGTGACAAGATTTCAACTCCCAAAAAAGCATGTCTTTCGATACACACTTCGATTGAGGTCATCCCCAAGGGTGATGAAATACCCTAGCAGGCCTCATAGGAAGGGTTTGACAAAAGCAAACCAAGTGAGGTGTTTGTGATCACACACACACTTGACTCACACTCACAGTGATTAATTTCCCTTTAGAAAATTGAAATGTGTGTAAAACAATTCAAGCACTTGTTATTTTTCACCCCAAATCAAGACATGTGATTGAATAAAAAATTCATTTTAAGCCCAATTTGAAATATGTGATCAAACAAGCTTGATTTTATGCCACAAATTGAAATGTGTGACAAACAAGATTAAGAGATTAAAAATGGAATGTGTGCACCTGATTTATGTTGCTTTCCAATTTGATGTGTATGATGATGCCAATGTTTTTTCAGCTCCGTATGATGCACCAAAAAGTCACCAAGACAAGAAGAAACACAACGTGCCAACCAAAGTGAGATTAGGTCAAAACATATAATCTATTAAAAATATAAACTAAAATAAATAAATAAATGAAAAAATACAAATAAAATCTAAACTTAATTAAAAAGTTAAAAACCTATATCTAAATTAGAAGTGAAATCTAAAATTATCTCATCTAGATTAGAAAAAATGTATTCTAAAATCTAAACTAAAATTTAAATCTAAAAACTATTCTAAAAATAAACTAAGATTTAAATTAAAAAATACAATTTGAATTAAGAATCTAAACTAATCTTTGAAATCTATAAATCTAATTAAAATTTAAATCTAAATAAAATCTAATTAAAAACCTAAATAAAATATAATTTAAATCTAAATAAAATAAAACTAAAATTAAAACCTAAAACCTAAAAATCTAAATAAAATCCAAATTTTAAAAAGAAAAACTAAATATGACTTTAAATTAAATCTAAATTTATTCTAAGATCTAAATTAAAAACCTAAAAATAAAAACTAAAGAAGACACAAATAAAAGACTCCCTGCTGAGCCGCGAGAAGCCCTCAACACATAGTTTTGATGAAAGTAGAGCTACATGTCAACTATGTAAACATTCACTTGTCGTTTTGTTAGCAAGAGAAGCTATCAAAAGCTTTCAGAGTAGTGGAAATTGATTCAAAAAATCTTCACATGCAAGCTCAGTGGATTTTCCATTTGGAGATCTGCACTTGATCCTTCAAGATTCTACCACGAACTATGGATTCAAAGCTCCAATTCTAATTCTGTTCTAGTGATCAATCGAGCTACCTGGTACCATAAAATTTGTGAGGGACACCCAAGAGACCATACAAGAAATTTTTCAGAGCAATGATTGGTGAGAGTTTTTTTTGAAAGGAATATGATGGGATCTTGGTTGTGGGATGTGTGACGAGTTAAAATGGCGATTGCATATTACAAACGATGCATCATATATTGTATTCAATGGGCACCCTGAAGCAGAAATGGACCTTGGAAGAAGAGGGGATGCTGAAAAAAGGCATGGAGAGGTATGGTGTGGGAGGAAACACATAAGGATCATCACCCTCTGAATCTGGTTCAACAATTCGCTCAAGTCATTCAGATGGTTCACTTGATATGATGGAAAGGCATCCAATTAATCTAGAGGAGCTAAGAATGATGGAATGTTTACTGACATAGATTTTCAACTAGCAAAGGAGGACAGTTGTTTGTCAAACGCAAAGTGCCATTAGTAGGGATGTTCACAATGTGATATAGGTGAGCATATAGGTGCGGAGTTGGGCTTCGATGGGTTTCAGAAAGTGTTTTTGATGGAAACAACTATATTGACAGGGTCATTGGAAAATCATGCATTTAAGTAGCTTCAAACATCTCTGAAAGCTTCACAGTTGGCAAAGTTTGCTCATAGTTACAGGATAGAGTATGGTTCGGTCAGTGAACTTGTGCAATGATACAATTTTTTTGTTCAGATCGACATGTGCAAGGCCAATGTAGTTAGGAAGGTGAAAGGGAGAAGTCCAAGCGGGAGGTCAGCATAGTAATGTAATGTGAGGCAACAATGTAATGTGAGGGTGCAGGTGACCAAAAGTCTACCAGATGAAAATGGATGTAGCTGAGAGGCAACAAAGGAATAAGGGGCAACGATAGGAAATGTCAGTGGCAACCGAATGATCCGAGGGAAGAGGAAATTTCTACAGGAGTTATAAGGGTTTATTGAGGGTTGAGAAGTAGATAGATCATGGTGGTGGCGATAGAAGAGGAACTGGGATTATGAGAGGCGGCGGAGAAGACCAACAGAGATAAGATTTGCAGAGATCCTTCGAAGGAAGTCGGTCAAGGATTTAAAACCTGCAATAACTAATAATTCACTTACAAAATGTGACAAATGAGGGTTAGATAATGCAAATTTTTACAACAAAAAAGTATGACTAGGTCCAGAGATGTCGGGTTCACCAATGTAATTAGGAGAAAATCAAATTTAATGTAACGAAAACAATAAACTAATTAATCCTATCAGGCAAAATAGAGTACAAAACAACACGAAAATCACAATAAGATGCACAAATGCAAACTGATCTCTACGCTAACTTGATTTTTCTCCATTTCTCTTCTCCACCTGCATGAGAATGCAATATTTTGAAGGGTTGACAATGGAGGAATGTTGAATGCTCACTCATGCAGCATAACGACTTGACGATGAAAAATGATAGAGATGGAATGAAGAATTATTTTGACAGAGTTTGGATCCTAGACCAATCAACATCCTAAATGGATTGTGAGAGGTCATATTTATAGAGCCGTGATGTTGACGAAGATAAGATTTGACAAGATTCAATAAGGATTTTATTTTTGAAAAAAGAGGAAATACAACGAGATGAGATAAGATGTCAAAAAAGATAGAAAGATTTCATTTCCTGTTTTAAAGGAAATAAATCTTGAAAAAGATGAGAAGAATAATTAATGAATTATCTAATTAAATAAATTAATTAGATACACATGAGTTTAGATTTTGGAAAGAAAGCGAGAATATCCTTTTTAGATTTTATTAATTAAATAAATATTTGATTTATTTAATTAATGTTAGATTTATGATTTCATTAATTAAATAATATAAATTATTTAATTAATATTTAGAAGAATGAATATAAATGATTTAATTAAATAAATAATATAAATTTTTTAATTAACATTAGAGGAATGGATGGATTATGCATAGGAAGGGAATAAATGAAATTAGTCAAATAAATAAGATTTATTTAACTAATTAGATAATGACATGGGTACCTAGGGAAAAACATGCCACAAGATGCATAAATTATGTAATGTGGAGACAAGTGTCATAAGAGGACATTTTTGGGTGTCTACAATTTGTTCATTTTTTGCACAAATGACTTCTGCAACCCAACAAGCAGACTTTTCCAGATCTGGTGTTGTAGAGTTGCCCCTTGATTTTCAAAAATTTGGGAGGGGACTGCTTCACCACCTGTGGTGAATGAATCCCACCTTAGGACTAAAAATCTGAATTTTGTTAGTTTTTGGATCCTGACAGACAAAAACTTGTTTCCGATAGTTTTTCACCAAGAGGAGGACTAATTCGGCACCATAGGTGAATGAGTCCCATTGTGAAAATTCAGTCATTTCAGTTACATCCACAACATTCCATATTCATCATATTTTTCCTAGGTGCACTCTGATTTAACTCATTCCTTTTTGTTTTGCATATTTTCTTCATTTAGTTCATTGTTGCATTACACAATGTGTTTTCAAACATAACTTAAATTTCACTTTTTCATTCATTTTCATTAATTTAGATTATTCAATTGCATTTAGTTAAGTTCATTAACATTAAAAAAAATTGCATATAACCCAATTTGAGCGAATCATTAGCATTTTTGGCCCTATCTCTCTCCTTTTAGGTGAAAAACCCTAGAAGTGCAAGAGTAGTCCATAGGGTCGAAAAAATCTATGTTTCATTTTGGTGAACCCAAGGTTTGAACACTTTGAACTTCTGATTGCATTCACATACTTCATCTTATTTTTCATTTGCATTAACATTCAATTAGTACATTGATTTGTTATTGCATTCTAGGACTTTTCATTTTGCATTAGTGAAAACTTCATTTAGATTTCATTTTTACATTACATCTCATTGAAAAAATTCAAAATTAGTATTTTTATTCTTTCATTACATTCTGTAGAAGCATTTAAATCATCTTTAAATTTTTGAAAAATACTAAAAAGCTTCATTATGGGACTCATTCGCCACCTAGGGCAAATCAATCCATCTACACTTTTTAGACAACATTTCTGGCATTTGTTTTCATTTTCTTTTCCTGTAGTTGAATCCCTTTTATAGTTAGAAGAATATCTATTATTTTCATTTTCGAGCTCTTAGATTAGCTTGCATTTTCATAAACCCCTCCTTTGTGGTACTTGTATGATTGTTTGGTGCCCTACTGATAATACTTTAGTGAGAAGAAGTTCTAGACTCATGGCTTCCCATGATAGCAGTTTTGTTGTGGACCTTGGGATCTCAAAATCTCCTACTCCTAGTATGGAAAATGGTGCATTAGGCCCTAACAATACCACTTCCATGCCTTCACCTTTCCATCCAATGAATGTTGACAACCAAAAAAACTCCCTCTCGCAAGAAAAGCTCATTAATATTCATGAGGACTTTGCACATTTACAACAAGACAGTTTGTCACTTGAAAACATTTCTACAACTACCATACCCGCCATTGAGAATCTTCATCGTTTGATTGAAAGTAATAATGGCTTGCGAGTGATGAAGAATTTTTTTGATATTTACAATAAACATTCCTCTTCAAATACCCAATCCACAAACATTACTGTAAACCAAGGAGCACCTACAACTCCTCACCCTTCAACCATAACATCCATACCAACTTATACCAATCTGCAAGTCCATACAACTATGCCTCAGGCTGCTTCTTTCCTGATTTCCACTAGCATATCTACTTTTTTTGTGGCATCACAAGTACCTTCCACCACTTTCACACCCCTTAGAATTCCTTTCACTTCCCCTAACATCACTTACACTCCATCACCATTTTCCCTTCCACTTCAACCCACATACCCCGATCCCCGTATTACACAACTCCTTACCACTATTTCATCTATGCAACATCAACTTTCCACCATTAGTAAAGTTCAAACTAATCCAACCACATATCATGTCTGTAGTAGCCCCTTATCCCTAGAAATCTTATGTACCCCAATGCCACAAGGGATAGAAATTCCTTGGTTTCAAAAATACAGAGGAAAAGGAGATCCTATCAACCATGTTAATGATTATACAACTTTGTGTAGTGACCTTTTCCTTGATGATAAATTTTTAGCAAAAATTTTCCCAAGTACCTTGAAAGATACTGCATTCGAATGGTTTTCCAACTTTCCCAACCATTCCATCCATTCATTTAATGAATTGGTGGATGCTTTCATTAGTAACTTCCAAGTTCATATGACACCTAAAAATACAATGGGAGATCTTATGAGATGTAGACAAAATATAGATGAAAAAGTGATGGATTTCATCTCACGTTACCAATCCTTATATTGCCAAATTGATGTCAAGATTCCATATGCAAATCTGCAAAAGATGTTTATCGAAAACTTGCACACCAGCCTTTAGGATAAACTCACCTTGTTGAAATTCCCTTCATTCATGCATTTATGTACAACATTATGTGACTACCAAAATTTGATTTCAATTCATGATTCAAAATTAGCTTCTAGCCGAGTTGATAAACCAAAATAACACACAAAACTTCCACAAACCTAATAGAGGATTTTTAAAGTTTAGTCCACCTCCTCAACCACAATCATTACCAACCCAACAAGTTCAAAATCAAATGCCCACTGTTAAGGCATCCATGCCTTATCACTATGTGGATCCAAACATACAATTCACTCCTTTACCTAATACTCTCCATAATACAATGAACCAATTAATTGAAAAATGCATGTTCACCTTGCCGCCTATTTGACCACTTGATCCAAACCAACCGTTACCACCCAATTTCAAGCCTAACACTTATTGTCACTTTCATCACCAAAATGGACATGACACTAAACATTGTAACCATCTAAAACATTTAGTTCAAGACCTCATTGTGTTAGGCCATTTGTCCATTGAGAATGTTAATGATCAAGTTAATAAGTCAATTGTACCTCCTAACCAGAATTTACAAATTTTCAGCAATCCTATGCCTAAACATACTACCTCATTTGTCAAGGCTAGTGAACCTTCAAACCTTGATGTAATGACTATTGAAACAAATAGTGAACATGATACAACTCCTATTTTTACCCAAGTTAGTCTTATGGATAACTTTGTGGCTATAATAGATGTTATCTCTTGTAAGGGCCAAACCACTAAATCACTTGATGTTACTTTTTCTGCTAAAGACATACTACAAAAACTTCTTGATGGTCCTCTCTACATAGCCAGAAGAATCTATAATAATCCCACTAATGGGATATTAATAGATCTCGCTTGTGGTGAGAATGTGATCACGTAGGATTTTCTAGTATTACATGAGCTATATCAAGATGATTATAATAAATCCATAGCATGGATTAAAACACATATTGGTTTTGCATGCCCTACGATTGGATCAATCGTGCTACCCTTACAAATAGGACCTAAAGCTTTGGAGGTAAAATTTTCAATTATTCCATAGTGTGACCAATTTCATTTGTGGGTAGGCCTCCCTTGGCTTCGCTCAATGAAAGTGGTCCCATAAGTTGTTCATAAGTGTTTGAATTTTCCACATGACAATGTGATAGTCACCATACACCATAGTGGATTTAATCCTTTTTCTTCCAAATGTAACTTCTCATTAGAAGCCTTTTGGCTTGAACCCATGGAACCTATCACCCATCACAAGGACTTAATTTTCATAGCTTATGAAAACTTTAAAGCCAAAAAGATAGCTGAATTATCTCTTCATAACTCATCCTCGTCCACTTCTGTGCCTCCTATCATAGATGAAACCATGCTTCAACCTCAGTTTGACATTGAGCAAACCATCAAACCTCCTAAAAAATCACCCCTCGACATTTCCCTGCCATCGTTTAAACTACCAAGGGAACATGAAACCACTCCTGTCATGCCTCCCTGCCTTAAACAAGTCTACAAAGCTAAAGAGAAAGTGGTTGATCCATCCTCTTTAGTTTCTTCTATTATTCCGCCTTTAGAAGTAGAAGAACCTCTGATGACTCAATCCGCTCTTACACCTCAACAACTCCAAAATAGAATTAAATGGAACCGCAGTGTTAGGGAACGTAGGCATCATCATCGTCTCCTTGCTGGTCAATGTCACATAGAAGAAGATAAAGAAAATTAACCTTTACCTTTGAGAGAAGTAATAGATGACCACCCTCCTTCTCCTGACCTACCACAAGATAGTCTAGTGCAACCTTCACAACAAATTGAACCCATCCAACAATCTCCACTTTTAATCCATCCATCTTTAGAAATCACCCTTTTTCCTCCTATTGTCATTAATCTTGATGATGATGATCATGGTGATGACGATGCAAAGATTACCAAAATAGATGAAGAAGTTCATAACAATTTAAATTATTTATTTTCATCTATAATGAGCTTAAATGATACATCCTCTCCACCAAGTGAAGAATTTAGTATGACTCCTGGTTTGGAAATTGCAATTATTCCTTTGGATAGTCAACCTCCCTCACATTACACTGAACATGATTTGGAGGTGGATGACCTATTAGATGGTTGAATTGCATTCACCTACCTAGCCTTTTTTATTTTCCCTTTTTCCTTTTCTTTTTATGTTCGTATCATGTTCCCCTGTATCGTTTGTTTGATGTTCTCTCTCTTTGTACACTTCTTCTATTCTTACCTCTATTCTTCTATTCGTCATGCATTATCTTTTTCATTTTTGTTTTGTGTTTTCCTTTTGGTGATGATGCAAAGCGTAGAGATGCCCTATGTCTCTTCCATGTTGACCCAAAAGGTCCTTTCCTTTTTTCTTTCTCTTTTGTTTTGTGTTTTCCTTTTGGGTATGACACAAAGTGAAAAGATGCCCTATGTCTCTTCCATGTTGACCCAAAAGGTCCTTGTCTTTTTTTTTCTCTTTTGTTTCATGTTCTCCTTTCGGGGATGACGCAAAGCTTAGAGATGCCCTATTTCTCTTCCATGTTGATCCACAAGGTCTTTGTCCTTTTCTCCTTTTTTTTTTGTGTTTTCCCTTCGGGATGACGCAAGGAATTGAAACCGAAATATCTCCTTCATGTTGACTCAAAAGCTTTTCCATTTTATTTTTCCTTTTTCTTTTTTCCTTTTGGGGATGATACAAGGCATCGAGACCGCAATGTCTCTTCCATGTTAACTCAAAATGAACTATTTTTTTCCTTTTTTTTGCTCTCTTTGTGTCATTTTTCTAGTTCTATGTGCTTTGGGGAATGATGACAGTTCTAAGCTCTTTCATAAACACATTGCAGCAAAAGAACATACTAACCCCAAATCCATAGATCCCTTATGTGTTTGGCATGATTTCTTTTCTAGGGATCAACCTCCTTTTAATTTTATTCTCATATTTCTTGACATGACAGCCTAACTTCGAAACATATGACTTGGCATAGCCATTTCCAAGTTGGCTCTCATGTTCTATTTTGTTTCTTTTGTTTCTTTTCTTCTCTACTTTAAAGTAAATGCTCATAGAACGATGTGTAGAAATTCTATTAAAGTGGGGGGCATACATTACCATTATTTTCATTTGCATTCTTGGTTCCTAGTGTAGCCTTGTCATTTATATGATGTGTTTATCACTTTTTGGATGACATTGGGCGTGATGTCCTTCATAAGTGTGATCTATCTTACCATATTAAATTCCTCTTGGTGGCTTGGTGTGATGCACTGCATCCCCCAAGTTGTTAATATACTATACTTTGATTGTTCCTCTCTTGGAAACATTAGACACAATGTTCCGTAAGTGACTGACCTTGTATAAACTGAACAAGACTCCTTTGAACATGCTTTTACACTTTACATTTTACATTTTTGTATTTTTACATTTTGCATTCCTTTTTTCCATCTTGCATAGTGCAGCTTGCATGACTGTGGTACCTTTGTCTTTTTGTTCATGGCACTTTTATTTGTGGTGCCTTGTTAAATTTATCAATGAGTATAAATTTGGCATGGTTGAGCAGGAATCCCACCTAGTGGCATGGATTTTCCCCATAGCCACTGTTGTGTTTGTGAGTGCATACCAACCAGCATATGTATCTTACCTTTTTGGGCTTTCTCACCACATGGAAAACTAGTTCTGTGGCCCTACAGTGATTATATAGTTGGGCTTTCTCACCCTACAGATACCTTGAAGTCTTGTGGCCCCAAAGTGAGTACACATTCTCTTTTTCAAACAATCAACCTAGATCTAATCCACAACTAGTTAGATTGACGATCGAAACTTCACCTAATCAACTAGTACCTTCACCTCATCTGTATTGTTATACTCCATTATGATGAACTTCATTCAAGGTTCTCTCTCAATCCATATCTGGTTTGTAGCCCCTTCCAAGGAAACCATATATGAGAATAGTATATTGTGGCATAGCCATTCAAAGCCCTGTGAAGTCTTGTCCTAATATAATGTCATATGTGTCAGGGATGTTAGCAACCTAAATGTTGATTACCTATTGCACCCTTAGGTTAGTAGTAATCTACATCGGTATACTGTTCATTTCTCTAACTATATTCACTTCCATCCTTTCTAACTGAGTCACTTTCTGCTAGGAGGGAGTTGGAGTTATCCCCAGTGCTTGGCACACTACGAAGGGCATGACATTATCTGAAGCTCCTGATTCTAATAGGAAATTATGTAGGTTCTTTCTAAATATACAAATAGTTATTAAGAAGGGAGGAGTCTCTAGCTTCCCTTGAAATAGCCCTATTGAGACATCTACTTGAGCCACTTGGGTTTTGTACTTATCACTGCACTTATCCCTAGCTTGTACTTGATTTGAATCCTTGGCAAGAGCTTTGTCTATTGACTAATTTTTATTGGCTTGTTGGTTTGAGGGTTGATTAGGTTTCTTTCTCAAAATTTCCCTAATTACTAGCTTATAACCAGAAGTGTTGAAGGAAACCGCCTTGGTGGATAACTCTTGGGATTGATTTGATGGGGTGGCTCCATTCAGTGACCTAAAAAGTGTGTTCTAAATAGCAAGTACCTTTAATAACTCAAAGGCTGACAAACCAACTTTGACCTTCTTCAATTCCTCAGCTACATACTCTCCCATTTATTCAACCTCTACTTCAAAAAATATTCTTTGAGAAGAGATAGTGGGTCGGTCCTAAGTTTGATTTGACTTCCTATTTTTGTTAAAGTGTTGAGTAGCCACATCGGGATAAGTCGGGTTATTGCTAACATGAGGGTTGAGCGAAGTATTAAAGTTGTTGGGAGGAGTAGAAGTCATGAAAGGGCCTCCAACTTGTCTATCCCTTAGGTTGTAGGGAGTTTCCCTTTGGTGGAACATATGGACTTCATCTCATGAGGTTCTTCCTCATCTATTGGACAATTATCTATAAAGAGTTGAGATAAACCATCATCGTTACTTACGGTCTCCTTTTCCCTTTCGTACTCGGGTGTAGCCTCCTTCTTAGGTGAGTTTCTTTGTCTTTTTGGGAAAGGATCCTGGTTGACCACCAACATTGAAGAATCGTATGGCTTTAAAGGAACTAAGTCTCAACAACCTAAGCCATCAACAACATTTTGGACTTCTACTTGAAAAATTTTAGTGGTAGTTTGGAATTCTAAACAATCCAACTTTGAATGCCTGTTTGTTTTGTGGATCCAACACCATCCTGATAGGGCCACCTCGGCCAAATAAACTCCACTTGTAGGCTTATTTACACTTGTTAGTTGATTGAGAGGTGTAGTGACATGTCCATTATTTGGCCTTTTGTTCCACATTTGATTTTTCCTTTGCAAGGGCTTTCATTCAAAGTTTTGTCCTAAATTTTGTCCTCTTTCATAATTTTGTCTAGGGAATGTGCCTAAATCAAAATTGTCTCGATTAAGATTAGCTTGAATACTCCTTTGAGAATCCTATAATTAGTTGTTTTGGTTCCTCAAGTGTGTCATCTCCATAGACAACTTCTTTACCATCTAAATCAATTCATCGATCTAATCCTTCTCTACATTGTTCAATGATGGTATTGAGTTATAAAGGAAGATTGGATGTGTCGCGGGTTGGTTCTATTGTGTAGGTGGGAACTCAGAGCCTTGCAGGTACAAGGGCACCTGAGGCTATGTAGTATATGCCTATTGTTGTGATCACTACAAGTAATGGGGCATGAAAGGTGCTTGGTTCAAGGGTTTTCCTAGATGTGGGACTATTGGTAGCTTAGGAATTTCTTTAGCATGGGTGTCTGATTGACCAAGGCATGTGGGTAAGCCCTTGGATTTGAGTCGAATGAGTAGCTAGTCCTAGTGAAGGAAACATACCTGTGATATTCTGCCCCAAGTCCATACATCCACCAACCTGGAAGGTGGTGTGCGCATCCTTTTCACTAAATTGTAGACATAAGATTATCCAAGGCTATGTAATAGACCAGCCTAGCGGAGGCATCATCAACTGCATAGGGTGGCTACAAATTCATGTAGGATCTTTGGAATCGGTCATTGAAGAAGCTAATGGGATCATTAAGCTCCCTCCTAATGGACATGAACTACTAGTATAACTTGGAGGGGTTGACCAGAAGCTTGAACTTCTATAGGAGTGTGTCCATGATTTGATCCCAAGTGGTGATGGATCCAGTTGGAAGATGGATGTACTGTTAAAATTCCTCCTTCCCTAATGAGTAAGGGAAGAGCCTACAAGCCACATCTTCATGCTCTATTTGCATATGTTTTAAGGTTGTTTGAAAGATCTTGATGTTATGTTGTCATTTGTGGATCATGTGTGTAGAACTTAGTGTAAAAGCCTTTTGGATTCTTTGGAATATCATGATAATCATTGAAATACAATGGGGAAATATTGTTACCTAGCCAATCCATTGTGGGAGGTAGAGGTTGTGTTTTTTGTGCTACAGTAACTTGAGGCTGCAATGGAGCAATAGTTGGGACAATTCCTGAAAGGAGTTGTACTGGGACTAGGACAACACCTTGGTTGTGGGAGGTGAGGGGTGGAAGGAAGTGTTGTTGTAAATTAAGGGGAGGAATGGGATGGAGGGGATGGAGGTCGAGTGGGTGGGGCTAAAGTTGATGCTTCTCCCTTTTTGGCTCTCTTAGCCTTGGTGGGATGTTTTAGATCTTGGAATCCTCCCTTGTTTAGTGTGGATCTAAGCACTCTGTGAGACATTTGAGGGGAGGAGGAATCAATTCTATCCAACTTAGCCTAGCTTCCCTCCTTCTAGTCATAGTTCTATAATTGATAGGTGTTTTTTCACTTCTCAACAAAGATAATGCACAAGTGCAATGCCTGTCTTGAAAGGTGAAAATTTGCAACTAGGTTTCAGAAAATCACCCCAAGGTCTCTCGGGTGTTAGGTCATGAATAACCTTGGAATGGTTTAGTTGGTTGATGTTATTTGCTGGTAATCACAAAGGGAATTTATGGTTGGCTAAGCATGGAGGGAATTGGGTCTACAAAATGGGTTTTGTAAGTTCTAGAAATGTGGTACAGCTGCTGAAAGTTCATGACAAAAAACTAAAACTCCATGATTTTCATCAAATTTGGCTTTACAATGATGTTGGAAATTTCTCTTTCTTTCAGTCCTTCAAAGAAAAGTCAGAAAGGAAAAGTGATAAGAAGTTTCCTAAACCTGTAACTAATGTTGAACAGTAAAAATAGAGGATTCTACAATGGACAACCTTCCTAAAAATTAGTTCCACTTAACCAAGGGTAGTCTACAGTCTCATGAAAAAAGTGCAATATTCTAAGGTATGCAAATTTTCAACCTCTCATTCACCATTAAGCATGAACAATTGATGAACTTAAGTGCAACAATGAAATAATGCTCAGATTAACTTTACATAGTTGTTTATCATCAATAGACAACAAAAATTTTCAGCAAGGGAGAAAACACAAGAATCCATCAAAATAATGCTTTTCATTAAATTGAACTGCAACATACCTTTACACAACAACTCAACTCTCTCTTTGAAAATGAGAGATCACTATTTATAGTTTTCCAAAAGCAAAATGAATGGGAAAGATTAACTTTCATTGTGTGGTTCAGATTCATTTTACATTAGGGTTTCACCTACCCCCAAATATATGACAATATAAAATACATCTTTTGTCTTTTCCCTAGTTTTTCATCTAGTTACCCTTGCACTATATCCATTTTTTTATTTTAGTCTCTTCTAGCCTTATAAATAAGTTGGTAGATATTCATCATCTATGACTGGTTTTCCTTCATTCTTCTAGAGAGTAGCATACTCTATGAATTTCCTGATCAGAGTCTGAAACTTATCCCATTCCATGATATCGGATTGAAGCATTTGGAAGGATATATTCTTAAGTCTCTTAGTGACCTACTCCTAGCTATTGGTGCATTTTGGGGTTGCTTTAATGACCTATTCAAACTGCATGAAAGACCTGATAACAAATTCTATGAAGTCCAATGACATTGCATCTATAGCCCCCTACTCCATATTCTTATGGAAGAAAGGCTTGACCTTTTCGAGATCTATCTCTAGAGTAGGGATCTCATAATTTGTCATTATTTTCAAATAATCTTCGCTGTTAGCTTGAAGCTCCATAACCCATTCAAGATCGAGCTCTAGCTCATGAAAATATTTCTCTATAACATCCTTCCTATAGTCTAGGACCATTTTCCATGTCTCCACTAGCCAATGATCATCCTTTAGGAGCTCTAGTTACTTTTCCCATATTTCCTGGGAGGGCTTGAGGATGCATTCAAGCTTAGGATATGTGATCCTATACAACTTGGTGAACCTATGGCATGCATTTATCATTTCATCTACCTACCTTTGCAACCCTCAGAAGTTGTTGAATGCCCAGGCACTGTGGTGGATACCCATGTCGCCATTATATAATACACTATTGAACTAATCTATCATAGACTTGGTCCAAATCTTCATCTTTTCCCTCCTCTTCAGCTCCTCGTAGGAGAGGAGAGCGGGTTTGGATGATGTTGTAGGGGCCTCTTCTTCCATGGACTTCAATTGTTGGATGTAAGCGGTAAGATCTGCTACATGTTCCATTAGCTCTTCCTTTGTGGATTGGTCCTTGTTCATTTGTTTCATAATGGTGGCCATAGACCCTTGGAATTCATTTATTTTTTTCTCACAAGTCGTCGAGCCTAGATCAATCATTGATATGCTATAACCCTGTCCCTGCACGGTGCCCGTATTTTTGTTTTTCACACGAGTGTAGATTTGTATCATTTGAGATCTGGAGGCATCCACTATGATATGAGAATTAACCTTGGCCTTCATTTCATTTCTTGTTTTTTTCAGGCCGTAACAAGTATTGCCTCATGTCTTGCTTTCGGGTCAATGACTATAGGAGTTTTCTTTTTCAGTTTCCATTCTATCTAGTCAGGCACCTTGGTTTGACCTTTGGGTGATTCATGATCACCTTCCTCTCTTTCCTCATTCTGAGGTTGCTCCTCTTCATTGCCAGGAGCCTCCTTATCATTATTTTCTTCTTCTTCCACTCCCTCTATTGGTATATTCTTTCATCTATCTGATTTAGTAGAAGCAATATTTTCCTCAGTGATGCCTTCTCTTTATGCACAATCTTAGTGTGGTGCTCTAGCTCAAGGCTCTTTCTTAGCATATTCTCTTTTTCCTTTTCTTTCTCTTTTTCTTCCTCCTCTTTTGGAGGTACTTCTTCCTAGATCAAGCCCTTGTCTTGGCCATTAGTGGAGGCTCTTTGAGTATCTCCACATCCACATTAGTGTCAGCTTTCTCCTCAGACAGGTGTCCTATAGGATCAGCCTTTTCACCCACATTTTTGGGCTATTGGGGCAGCAACTCATCTAATTCTTGGTCTAATGTTTCTATTACATAACGCTCATTGAGGGTGTCAATGTCCTCTTCCATAGAATGTGACTTCTCCTTGTCGGATTCCACTTTGTCCAAATTTATGTTTATCCCACCTTTTGGGTGCTCAAAATAATCTTCTTGATTGAAGTCCTTTGCCTTCTCAACTACATCCTTTCCAGCCTCTCTTTGTTGTTCTGTGTGACACTTTTCCATCTCTTCCTATATCTACATTGTAGTTTCCATCTTCAGTGGCTCTATTGGTGGTAAAGGAAGAGGCAAAGAAACAACAATTTGGGTCATCAGAGCCTAAATCTTAGGGTCAAGGATTACCCCAAAAAGTTCATTGGGAATGTTTTACATATATGCTGTGAAAGCATGCTACAAAGTAAGATGCAACATAGTAACAGTGGAAATTTTAGGTGATGGAGCAAACGAGGGAGTGAAGAAGATGGCAGTGGGGATGTAGTGGAAGAGAAGGAATCAAGTACCATCACTAGAGATGTTGGCGAGGTGGAGGCGAGGTGGACTGAGATATCCACAGTAGGCGGAGATGAAATGGGAAAAGCTTGAGAGGCATAAGGTGGAGGAGTGGCAATGGTAGTAGCGGCAATGGGGGTGGAAGTGGCAGGTGGTGAATGTGGCTACTCATCTTCTTCTTCTTCATGCTAGGTATCCTCCTCTTGGATGGTGGGAATATTAAGTACAAATGTCCTCGCTTTCTTTGCTCTCTTAGATGATTCTCCCTCATTGGAAGTTTCTGAATATACCTTGTGATTAGGATTACGCTTGAGTGCATCCTTTATTTCATTTTACCTTGTCATCGGTGGGGACTTGGGAGCTTCTTCTTCTGAGGCAATGGTTGCTCCATTGTCTATTTAACTTTCAAGCTCATCCTTGAGCTTTCCATATGTCATCTCAGGGCCCTGTGAATTGAGTTGGGTGACTTGGGCATCTATCCATAACCTCATTCTATTTTCAATTGGTTAAGTTAGTATATCAAGGTCAGTGACCTCTTCTTCATTCCAATCTATCATAGGTAAAGGAAGGTTGGCTACAACATTTTATCTATCATCAACAATATTGTTGTCTTCCTCCACTACCTAGTTGGGCATGGGAAATAAATTTGTTGACTTCACAAATTGGGTGGTCATTCTCATATAGTGTCTCATTCACACTTCTTTTTCATCCAGATAGTTGTCCCAATAGTCCTTGACTTGAGGTTGATGGGTGTATTTTCATCTAACACATTTCTACAGCTTTTTGTAAGGATCCATCCCTCCTTAGTCAGTGTGGAGATCCAAGTTGTATTCCACCATTTATTTCTCTTATTACTTTGTGCATTTGGTAGTGGGACATGAATACATTCCTTGATCGAACATCAGGGGATATGGAATCCCAACTTTATACTTTTCATTTAACAGTGCATGGGCATTTTGTAGCTACCGAGAAACCTCCAGCAGGATCATGTAGTCATTGGGGTAGCGCGAAAATTGATAGGGCTTCCATGAGAATCCTTTTGTTCTAATATATGTCAACTTTGGGAATTGTAAGAAAATATATCCAAACCTTTGGATGAAGGACCTAGCGCTGTGTGATACCCTTCTCTCAAAGTCTCCTCCTAGGAGTTTGAATATGTGTGCAATCAAGGAATCATTCATTCTTCGATATTCCATTTTGTAATTTCTACACTAGAACTGGGGATAGTAGTCATAGACCATAAGTTCTCCTTTCTTTATCCCAGGATGCCTACGATGAAGAGTCCTTTGTATGAGAATTTCTCTATGAGGACGTACTCCAAGTATGAAGTCATATAAAATTTTGAACACTTCCTTACCGCCATGAGCTGGTTGTGTAAGTTGTCACTTATCATCTTGCCTCAATGTAACTTGGTCTTTCCCTAGATGATCTCCTCAATAAAATAAAACATCCATTTTTTGAAGAAGGAAACAGTCGGTAGGCCCATCACCCTGCTCAATAGGGTGACCAAATCCTGGTATTCTTCAAATAAGTAACTTCTGAACAACTCTTGAGGTACTTTGGCGGAACTACCCCTCTTTTATTTCAACCATTGCTAGTTGATTATTCTCTTGCATACTAGAGGGTCCTACTACCACATGGGTATGTGCAGGATCATGATAGGCCAAAAAGTGGCAATATGATGGGTATGTGGCTAACGACTCTTTTTTTACCCAAAATTGATGAAACAAAAAGGGTTTTTAAAAGAGATTCTTAGCTTTCCACCAATATAAATTATTCTTTACTTTGAATTTAATAAGTAATTATTATTCATTTTCTATTTGAATTATGACTAAAGTCTTAATTGATAGGCTGATTGAAAACATCTATAACTTTCAAATGGTATCACATTTTGAATTCAAAACATGTGTCATATTCTATGCTTCACATACTATAGGATGAAAAACAAAATTGAATTTCATGAAGTTTTGACCAAGTTAAGGTGGTCAGACATACGATTTTTTTATATTTTTTAAAAATTGTAATAAAAAATTCATAATTAATTATTTACTTGGAAAAAAATTACAAAAAAATATGCATCACATCGAGACATGAGACCTCTACTTTATCTAAAATCTTATAAAAGAATATTATTATTTTATTGTGGTTAGGGTGGTCAGATAAACACCTACTTCCTATTTTTTCCCTGAAATTTAAGTACAGTAGCATTGAAACTTCAAATTTTCACCAAATAGATTTTTTTATTTTTTAAACAAACCTAGTTATTTAGAAACTACATTTAATTTTCTACAGAGTGTATTCTTACACATTTTTGAAATAATATAGATAATTTATTTAAATTTTTACGTCAAGTTGCCTAACTCTGATTTTTCTGAATTTTTTGCCACTTAAGGGCCTATTTTTTCCATGATGATCTTGCACATACCCACGTGTTTTTTGCAAATTCCTTCTATGTTTCTTCCATTACATCAAATGTGGGAATGTGGAACACTCGACCAATAGATTTAGTAGATAATTCTACCAACACCCTCCCATCATGATCAATAATCTTTCTACTGGCTTGGTAGGATTCTCGACAAACCATGACCAACTATGGGGAAATTAGCATAGGATGAAAGCTAGTTGCCTTTGCTAGAAAACTTTCCTTGATCTATCGTGTATTTTCTATTGTAGGGTTTACCATCACCTCTATCAAAACTCATCTATGTCTACGTGCCAAAGATTTGTGTCTAATACTGAGCCCCAAGAAGAAGAGAGCTTGGAGGTACACTCCACTCCATGAAATTTATATTTCATCTAATCCTTTTTTTTTTCCCTTGGCACATGTCCTAGCTTCTTTCCTTTCTAATATTTCTTAGTAGATCTCCTTGATGGACGCACAATAGGTTCCATAAATTCTACACACAAAATATAGAGTAAGTGCATTTGCATGAAAATCAAAGCAAGTGTTGGGCATGTGCAGGATCATGGTATGCCAAACAGGCCCTTAAGTGGCAAAAAATTCAGAAAAATCAGTGTTAGGTAACTTGACGTAAATATTTGAATAAGTTATCTATATTATTTCAAAAATATGTAAGAATAGAATTTGTAGAAAATTGAATGTAGTTTCTAAAATACTAGGTTTATTTAAAAAAAAAAATCTATTTGGTGAAAAATTTAAAATTTCGCAAGAGTACTTAAATTTCAGTGGAAAAATAAGAAGTAGGTGTATGTCCTGACTCACCCTAACCCATAATAAAATGATAATATTTTTTTTTTTAAATTTTATATATAAGTAGAAGACTCATGTCCGGATGTGATGCATATTTTTTGTAATTTTTTCCAAGTAAATAATTAATTATGAGTTTTTATTACAACTTTAGAAAATATAAAAACTCGCCTATCTCGACTCACCTTAACTTGGTCAAAATTCATGAAATTTAATTTTTTTTTTAATCCTATAGTATGTAAAGCATAGAATGTGACGATGTTTTGGATTCAAAAAATATGATACCGCTTTGAAAGTTATAGATGTTTTTCAATCAGCCTATTGATCGACTTTAGTTGTAATTTAATAGAAAATGAATAATAATTATTTATTAAATTCAAATTAAATCATAATTTATATTTTTGGAAAGCTGAGAATCTCCTCTAAAAACCCTTTTCGTTTCATTAATTTTGGGTGAAAAAAAAGTCGTCAGCCACATACCCTACAAATATTGCCACTTTTTGGCATACCATGATCCTGCACATACCCTGTTAGTCAAATCCTGCAAACTGAATGCTAGATCAATTTATACGTCATCAAAGGATCACAAGATCCATCATTAATCCTTATTTGGATCATTTGAACCATTTAGGAAAATGTGGGCCTAGGGATGCAGGTTTCCTTGGGTTGGAAGTCATTAGGAGGGAAAAAATGAGAAAATGGCCCTGGAGCCACATAGACCCATAGGCGGCCACCCGTAGCATGAATTTCACATTATGAATTTGGTAGTCAAAGTCCCTATGAGGTAGTTTGACATGTGCTGAAATTGGTTATAAGGAACTTGAAGTTGCTTGATTGAGCTTTGATGCATTTATGATTCCAAGGCATGTGGGCATAGGAATATTGAAGGATGTTTGGAGCCTTTGTCATTAAGCAATGGAATTCAGGGGATGGCGACTTGAAGATGGAAGTCTTTACTATGGGACCCACAGGCACCTTAGACATTAAGGATCATGTCCTGAAGCTTGAACATTTTAGAAGATGCAAAAGGGAGCTATCAGGCCACCATTGAGTGTTGTTGTTAAGAAAGGAATTAGAGGGACAATGGTCTATATGCAATCATCCACATTGGCAGACCTGCAATGAGCTCACAGACCCAATTTATGTGTTAACGGTTTCAAGATTTGGATGAGGGGAAGAGTCCTTTGCTAAACCTACCATGCAGGAAGTCATTGGTGCATGGAAATTAGGGAATGATAATGGGGAAATAGACACCCGGATGCGACCACCTATACAAGCCACCACTTGTACAAGCCATTCTGCATGCCACTTTTGACTTAGTCATTTTTGGTGTTAAGAAAATTTGGAATGGCAATGAAGGGGTCAGAGTCCGCATGGTGGGCGGATGAGATGATTTCACCACTAAGCAATGACACTCGAGTGATGATGAGTCATATGCAATAGCCCACAAGTAGTGGACTGCAAGTCCTCTTAGAGTTAGCTCATTTAAGCAATTGAAAACTATGGCAGAGGTGGGACCTGTTAGCTCTCAAAAATGCAGGTAAAGATACCTCAAGAGGTTGCCAATCTCTTGATATGTTTTAGGGTAACAGACAAGGTCAAAAGAATTTGACCTTCTACTCTTTAGGTGCTGCTAAACCTGGGTAGGTGTACCTTTCTAAATGAAGCAAACTTGACTTATGATTATATTTCTTGAAGCAACTTGTTCACAATGGCAATGGGAGATGAACAAATGAAATCCAACTTGAAAACAGTAACAATATTCTGACCTGAATCCTAAAATAAATGCTCAATTAACAGATGTAAAGAAAACTGAATAAGTTCAAGTGGTGAAGTGCAGAGACTAGTACCTTGTTGGGTATGCAGAGTCAAATGAGATCAAGATGAGAAATGCTTCTCTGAGAAAATTAAAATTATCTGGCATATATTATGCTTACAACTTGTATAAACATGCAAGAATGTGATTACTAAGCTCTACTTGAATAATCCAATTGAATCTCACTAATTACTATGAGTAACTGAAAGGATTTAGTATTTACTTGAAAGAACCAATCAATCAATCACACAAGTGCAGAAAATGTGCACTAATAAATTGAATACAAACTTGTCATATCAATTTAAACAATAAAAAAGAAATCATCTTGGAGACAACTTAGCAATTCTTTTATTTAATTCAACAGATAACTAATACTAGACATGTGCAACAACATCAATTGACATTCATAAATACCTCCATTTTAGAACATACATCACAACCTCTGATTTGATAAATTTACTATTCTATATCCATACAATTTTCCTATTGTATCGAATAATTCATAACCAGTCCCTATTACAATTGCCAAAAATGCCTATTTATACACAAGAATTTGAAGAAAATATCATATTCAGATCACATGTCAGCCCAACACCAAATTCGGGCTCAAATTGTGTCAGCCTCAAGATTTGTATTTATGTTTTTCACCAATGGAACAGTCACTAGGACATAACGTTAACTATGCCACAGGAAATTCAAATGCTAATCATCCTGCGTTCACTATGCTCGCATTCACCGTGACTGTCGACCGTCAGGGAGATGACATAAGGATTTCAATATGTTTCATCAAGAGCTTCATGATCAAACTGTATGTTGCTATAAGATTCTACTTGTTACACCGAAGACAAGAAGCATCCCCTTGTTCCTTTGCATTTCGCTGTAGCTCTATGATATCAGGAAGACCTCTTGTAGAACACCCCAAGTGTTACCGATATGCTCTTCCTTACACGCTTTCCATTCGATGAGACACAGAATGTTTCTTACCGATAGAGTCCTCATCGTGCTATCTACGAGATTGAAGGTCACTTGCCGAGACATCCCCTCGAAAGCCCTGACTCTCACTGAGATGTATCATTAGTTTTGTGTATTGGAAAGACATGTTGATGTCGGGGAAACGTCATGTAGAGTGCTCCTGTTTCACTGAAAGTCACCCCAAGCAAGCCTTTTGTTCGCTAAGAGAAAACATAATTCACACCGAAAGAAATCCATTCACTAAACATTGTCGGAAAGACCCGACCTTTTCGCTATGACCTCCTGCCGCAAACTCATGCCTATGCTAATGAACCACCACAAGCATAGTCGAGGAGACATACATAATTCAATGAGATAATACCCCGATAGCCAAAACATATGCCGATAGATGTCTCCATTGTCACCAAAACAACATGGGTGTTATGTCGATAACCAACCATGAACAAATGCCAGTCGCTATGACAAGACAAAGGTCCTACCGAATGCCGCCTGCGTACAAAATTCAATCGTTGTGACATCAAATGAGTCCTGCCGATAGGCAACATAGACTCATGCAAGCGGAAAACACAAAATTGATCGGTGAGACAAAAATGAACCTACATCAATAAGGATCAAAATGTGGAAAATGCAAACATGGATGAGCTCAGAGGGAAAAAAGGTAGACTATAGATGAAATATGCATACTATAGGACCAAATCAAGAAATTTATGAATGAAAACATATGTAAAAACATCATATTTTTACAGTCCCAACAGGACCCACAATGAAAAATGTGGCCAAAGTAAGGTCGTTAATCAATGATGATAGGGAGACGGTTGTCTACAAAAGGTCATTTATGGTGCTCATTAATTTCCTGGTATGGTGGTAGGTGAATTTTGTGGGATGCAAAAACCCAACCAGGTGAGGACGTCAGAAAACACAGAATAATGTAGGAGGATCCCTAGGTTTCACCACTAGCTTGCGGCTAAGGGATGATGACGACTCGTAGTAGGAAACCCTTAAATGTGAGTCTGCTAAGCTCCACAGACGTCAGGAAAAGGACTAAGCAAAATCCACAAGAGAACTTCCACAAAATCCAAATGACTTAGCAATTTTGGAGTGGTGATTTTGGCCATTTGGAATGTGATGACTTTATAACATTTGACCAATTTGAGTTTAGATTTATGGGCATCCAAAATGAGGCAAAGGAAAAAATGACCCAACAAAGGTGAAAAGGAAAGACTGGGTTCTTGGTCTGAACGTGACGTGTGTGCAATAGAAACAAAAAGTACTATTTGTATTTTAATATTCATAGGCATCTATGTATTCATGGTTGAGTAATGTTCATATGTTCACTCATGTACTTTTTTGTATCTCTTATCTTGATCTAGATTTCTTAGAGGCTTGTTGATTCCAACAAACACTAGTTCATCTTTGGAAAAGTTTACAACTTTGACATGCTTTAGGAGTTCTTCATCATGATGTTCCTATCATCATGGGACATTTTTTCAAGATTTAAATTACTCTCTTTCTCCTTTTTTGAGAGTTTTGTTCCCACTAGGTTTTCTCCTTTTTCTCCATTTGTGAGAGATTGCATTGAACATAGGTTCCTAACATGGCCTTGTACTTGAGACCCATTTCTATCTATTACACTTTTGTAATCTCCCTAAGTATCACTTAAGGGGGGGTGTTAGAGTGAATAATTTATCTATTGACTATACTTAAGTGTACTTAGGATGACAAGGTTAGATAAAATCTTGTCTAACTGAATGTGAAACCTTTAAGCCTCTAGAGGTTACCAAGTTCTTTAGTAAACCTCATGTACATACCTTTTTAGGTTGGAAGACTTTCCATCTCACCTCAAAGGCCACTCAATAGTTGGCATCAAGTTTCAAGATGACTTAGTCAGATAAATTGTTGGTTTGCACATTCTAAGTGATCCAAAAGTTGACGTGCCTATAGGACACTTGTATACTTATTTGTGCCATATCATGAGGCACTTGTCAATCCACATGATAGGTATATTTCCTCTTCCTTGCCTATGTAAGAAAGCTCATATTGAACTTTTAAGTAACTATTTTATCAATCTCTTTGATAATGTGAAATGGGCTCATTGTGTGCAAGTATTTTTGTGGAATCATAAGGTTTTTCTGTTATGATCTTGGATGGAAATCCTAACATGGTGATATTGCAAACAACATTAAAGTGATAATTTTTTGGTTTAGAACTAATGTGGGGGTTTTCTTTCCCACAATCTCATGTGATGTGCTTATTGTGGTATCCATTTATTTTTAAAAGCTTAGAAAGATGGGAAAGATCTTGGTTAATGTAATCTCGATCAAAAATATGAAATTCCTTAGTGGTTAGAGTTTATAGGACACTTTCCTTTTTTGAAGGTTGGTGGTGTGAGGAAGAATGAAGGTAGAGATTTGTGTGGGTGGATTTTTTACAGATAGTGTTGACAATGGAATAATCTCCTTTCTTTATGTGAAAGATGTATAGGAAGGGGAGTTGGTTATTGGTTTTAAGTTTTTTAGTAAAATTGATGTGATCAACAATGTTGTTGCATGGTCAGAGAAACATTTCAAGTTGATCCTGACCATAGGGATAACATATGTTGGTGTTTTCCATCATTTTAATTTTTTGCCTCGGTAACATAATGGCTAGGTCTTCAAAGTTCCCCATGTACAAGTTGTCTATAATCAATGGTAATGGGGTTCCTATGGAAGTTGTATCAAATTTCTCATAGATTACATCTAAAAATGTGAAAGCTTGGAATTCAAGTACAAATAAATTGAGGAGACAACATACTCATTAGTATTATGTCAAAAAATGGTATTGGCATGGTGTGATGGTTTATAGGTGGCATTTTTTTTCTTCCCACCAAGGTTCAAACCTCATTGGGGTGGTTTTGTTGAATCGTTGTATCCGGTTCATAGCCTCCGTCAAAAGCATTTACCCCTTGTATAAAAAAAAAGAAAGTATTATGTCAAAAAATATCAATCGCCTCTTCCAAATGGAATTTAACAAAGAGAGACACCACATCAAAGCTAAATAGAAATTCATCATCACCAACCATTTATCTTTCATGAAATCAACAAGTTGGGTAATATCTTTGATAAAGGATGAAGAATTCCCAATTAAGGGAGTGATCAACTTGGCCAAGTAGGCAACAAGTTTGTACGGGAAACAAGAAGGTGTCAACAATAGGATTTAGAGGAATATCATGCCACTCATGAATTTTTGCATAACATAGATGTGTGGGGTGATTTTTCTATTGCACATTGAATGCTTTTTGGTGTTATCATCAAAATGGGATTGGGAAATGATGCAAGAGCATCCAGGGTATAAGAGAAATCTTGCATCAATAAAAAATATCTGAGAAGTTTCTTTTGAATAAGGGTTGAATTAGATTGAGTTAGGTACCGAAGGTGAAGGTAGTGAAAGGATGTGATAGAGTTATATCAGCAAGTGTCTTGAATGTCATCAAGATGACCTTTGATGTCCCCTCGACATCTCAACGAGTTCTAGACACACTAACAAGAAGCATCGAGGTGAATTTGTGTTTTCGATGTGAGGTGTTAGCGAATACCTTCGATGAGGTGACATGGTGTATTGCAGTGAAATTGACACTTCTGGATGACAAGAATATATCCCTTAGATGGACCGACAAAGTGGTGATGGTAATGAATTTACACTTCAAGGAGACTTGGTTGTTCTAGGAGAAAGGATTTGGTGTCCCCTCAACATGTTGATGGCAGGAGAGTTGAACAGGAATGTTAAGGAGGTCAATGGTGGTGGATGGTGGATAAGATCACAACATCTAGTGAAATGTTATTTGACAATTCCACATTATTAATGTGGAATACATAATCATTGGTTGGATTGGTTAATGGAGTTGATGATGAGATAACTGCCTAGTGGTTTTTGTTGTGCCCTTAGCACACACGCCCCATTCGGAATGGGGACCCTCTTTTCTTTCGCCTCGTCGGGTCTTTTGGGGCCACCTCATTTTCCGTGCCCCTCTTTTTTTGATGTTCCGCATGGTCGATGTAGCTCCAATGCTTCATCATAAATCGATCATGCCTCTACTTTTGGGTTTTCTTCTGCCTTTCGGGGCCTCGAGGATTCCCTTTGTCATTTTGGCTCTAAACGGCCCTGGGCCCCTCCGGGTCCGAGCCTCCGGGGTTCCCTTTTCGGGCTTCCCTTTTGCCTTTGTCGTCCTCCGCGGTGTTCTCTGGACATCTTTCCGCCCATCGGGGTCCGCCCTGTCGCCCTCCGCTTAAGGTTCGTTGGAGATTTTTGGGGCGGCACCTGCCACTTTGGGCCCCGGTCCCCGGAAGTCCTCCTCCTGACTTCCATCCTGGGATCGCCGTTCGCGACAGCGGGCCTCTGGTGGCCTCTTGCTCCTCAGGCCCCACCTTGGGTTTTTCTGCCGATGGTTTATTTTGTCCGCCTACCGCGAGACCTTCCGGGCCCGGCCGTCCGGAGTTCCGTCCCCGGAACTCCATGACGGGTCCGCCGTCGTTGACAGCGAACCGCTTGCCGGCTTCCCGCCAACCAGGCCTCGGGCCTCTCCTCGCCGCCACCATGCAAAATTCCCAAAAATCTCGTGGCGGCCACCACGCCACGTCTTTCCGACCTCCGGGTCCCGGGGTCTCTGCCGCCGCTGCCGACCTAATTCAAATCCCAACGACTTTTCCCACCGCCGTACGTTCATTTATTGCAGGCATTAATGGCGGTTGGGGTATATAATGCCTGACCCAGCAAAATCATTTTCACAATGCGAATTGGAGCGAATTGAATAGACCATCATCTGGAGCCCACCGCAATCAGCAGCATCTCGACTGTCGCCATCAGCTTCACTCCATCGATCCCCGGTGGATTTCACGACTCCCCGCTTAGCGTATTCGAGGTAGGCCATCCCCGTTTGCCCTCCCATCTTTTTCATCATTTTGGAGGATTTAAATAATTGAACAATTAGTTAGGATGGCATAAAATGAAAGAACGGTAAATTGCGCCCATAACCCATGTCGTGAAATTTTCCAAACCTATCGGAGTTCCCCCTGCTGCCGATTCAGAACCTTTCAGTCACGCGACTGTTCTTCGCGCAGGGCAATCCGCCACCCCGGGTCCGAACCCCATCTTCGCTGTCAAACTCAAACTCTGAACCCTCACCGACGGCGATCCTCCTTTCCGGGTCCGGTCTCTCGGACTTCCTCCCTCGGGTTTCCGTGTGCCTTTCGCCGAGCTTGAACTACCAATCCATCCCGCCTCCCTGGCTGTCGGGTCCCGACGCTAGCTCCTCCATGAGAATCTAAAACTCCTCCTGCACCCTTTGACCGTCCCGGGCCCGGAACCCTAGAGTTCCGCAAGAGGCTCGCCTTTTTGAAACCCTTGGCGGATCTAATCGATCCTCGTCACCTTCGGGCTGCGAGCCTCGGACTTCCCTACTGACTTTTCCATTGGCCCCGCTGTGCACTCTCTGGGCGCTGACGACGTGCTTTCCGGTCCCGGGGGCCCGCCTTCTGCTCCGCCATCGGGCATTGTTTTTTCGTTCAAGCGACCCCCGCTTCCCTGGGCTCCAACTTCCGGACTTCCGTATTTGGAAGTTCGTCTCTCGCTTGCCATCCGGTGCTCCTCGCCCCATCTGCCCCATTTCCGGGACCCGGTCCTCCATTCACCGTCTGACTTTGCTGAACTCCCCCTGCCATGGGGCCTTCCGAGCATGACCGTCCGGAGTTCCGCCTCCTGAACTCCGTGACGGTTCCACCAACGTCAAGCGGCAGAACCCTGCCGGCTTCCCACCCTCTGGGCCCTGAACCTCTTATCGCCGCCGTCGCCCAATTTGCGCCAAAATCTCACGGCGGCCGTCATCTCGCGTCCTCCCAGCCATCGGGCCCCGCCACTCCGAATGCCGCCAGGCGTAAATGATAAACTTAACTTCTGCCACCCGTTGGTCCTCCTGACTGCGGTCCTCGGACTTCCGCCTTTGGATTTTCGCCCGCCGTCCGCCGTCTCCAGTAGCCGTCCGTCCACGGCTTCCCAGCCTGAGATCTTCGGTGCCCCTTAAATTGATCCAAACAGGCTCAAATCCAGAATCTGACTTCGACCCACATCATAAATTATGTTGTTCTCCATCATGAGCCTTTCAAAACATTGAAATTTGGCCAGGGGGTCCCCGGGAACTTTTGAATGTGTTTTCCCTTCCTGACAGCATTCCTGTCAGGGAAGTCTGGCCTTCTGGGCCCGGATTGTCCAAATGCCCTGAAATGAAATCAATAACATCTGAAAACAAGATTTATGATATACTTGATTAATTATTTAGGTGTTATCTTGGAAATATGGACTAACATGAATGCTTTCGATGTTTGTTGTGCTGACTTTGCCCTTGGTTGCAGGATATATGGAAATGGCTGTAGGAACTTCAGGGGCCTCCGCCAAAAAGGATAAGGGCAAGAAATTAGGAAAGACCCCTCGGGGAAAAGAAGATAAGGACCAAATGAAGTTTCAGTTCCAGGGTGAGCCGCTCTAGTCGAAGATCTCGACCGACTGGAAAGAAATCTCAGATACTAACATTGGCCAGGTGGACATAGATGAGTTCACTCAGAGGGTCAAGGTCAACCCTACAACAAAGAATGCCAAACTAATAAGGCATAATGGAATCGCCAAGGCTGCCATTTTTCCTCCCTCTCTCATAGCACCCGAACTAGTAATGGCTTGCTGGCTCGCACTCACAAAAGGATATGAATATCACAGTGAAACTTTCCTGGGAATTGGACATTCTGATAGGTGACTAATATCTTTATGTAGACATTCATTTACTTGTCAAACCAGGGGACGTAGACTTTAAATGGCGCAGCAAAATATATGCACTAGGAATTTGTTTTAGTCAAATCTTAGCAAAAATACATATTGGAAAGAAATTCTATCTAAGCTACAGAATGGTAATGCAGAATTCTTTAACTCAACTATGCTTGATTAAAATAGAAACTGTAACAGCTACGACTGAAGCACAAACCATGAACTGGCCTTATGCTGCAGGAACAGTCACAGGGATGGACTATATATGCTGCAGGAGCAGTGTAAGACTGAGTTTGCATAAAAACTTCAAAAGATGAAAGCTAACTGGATATCAGCAGAAAAGAACATCTAACTAATTAACTACAGATACTTACTAAGTGGGCCCCCTTAGCAAGCATCTACTAATTACACAGATGCTGAACTCAGAACTTCATCGATCTTTATTCATGAAGATAGAATGAAATACATTGTCTTGTTTGGTGTGAAAACTAACAAACTCTGCTTCTGGTCAAACAGATTCTGTCTTTCATTATCATACTGATTCTTACATGATCTCTGCTACTCTATTTCTATCTTACCTAAAAATCATCTATTACTCATTCTATTTCTCTTCTATCACTACCTCGTGCAGGAGGAGTATCTTATTTTTAAATTAGAAGAACAACTAACTAACCAACTTCATCAAAGAAAGACGTGGAAGTAAAGTATATCCCTGAATCAAGGAACAAACTTTATAAATGAATTTATGTGTTCAACCCGATTCAGAGAGAATCTAGCGCTCCACTCTCTCCAGATTGACTTTTCATTAAAAATCTTTCCAAATCGGTTCTGGTCAAAGAGTCTTTAGCGGAGCTTCCTCAAAGTCATGCAGGAAATGGGCTTTACTGCAAGGTCGAGATCGGCTGCGCTTAACTCGATCCTTCTTCAACAACCTGCGAAACAAAAGGTAACAGACACGCAAGAAGAGGCATATGGTACATACACGATATCTATTCATTAATCACACATTTCAAATCTACTTCACCATTTAAAAATTGTATACGATATACCAGCCATTTTCTGGAGTCAACAGGGCAATAAATGCAATCAAGTCAACACAATAGGCTGGAGGAATACAAAAGTGTCTTACTACAGGATATCCCCATAAAAGGTTTCATCAAAGTTTAAACAGCGATTAAATAAAAAAAAATGAAATCATTTAAAAGTTTATCATATCATGAAATTATGAGCATATTTTAGGCTCATCACTGCCCCCTACTTAGCCCAATGCTGGTCCTCCAGCATTAACTTTCCTAGTGATTTCTCTGAAGTCAGTAGTGGCTGCATGACTTTGGAATGGATGTCCAAACCTGTAATAGAATCCTCTGAAATCCTGACACCTTTCATATCTGCGGTCTTCTAATTCACTGTTAAGATTTGTAGCCTGATGAGGATACAGGGGCCACATTAGCACATGGGGTCTGAATGTCAGTGGCAGCCACAATTCAAATCTTGTTTGAAGTCCCAATTGAATATATCTGCTAGTTCATTTGAGTGCAGCTGTAAAGTTGAGGGGACCATGTGGTTCTGACTTTCTTAACCCAACAGTCAATTTTTCCCATCTTTTCTCAGTTCTGGTATATGCTAATCTCCAAAATGAATATTGTTGTGCCTGGAATTCATCATATACTTGCTTTCTGATGTCAAATATTTTTGCTCTGGCTGAAACATTATTAATACCATATGTCAATGCAAACCAATCTTTCAGCATTGCATGTGGGTTTGAACTTTGAGAGCGTAATGGGACAGGCTCTGTTTTCTCAATTTCCTCATACGTTTCCCACTGTCTGCCATAATTCACCTCATTTGCTGCCCATGACATGAATGCTCTCAAATGAATATCACCAATGTATGGAAGAGGATTCCATTCTGTTTCAAGTGGTATTAAAAAGCCATGCAAATAGAATTCACACAGAGAATTCCTTAACCAGTTAGGGGCTGCTTGATATGCTTCATAAAATTCTTTGGCAGAATGAATTATGAGGTCTTGGTTTCTAGAAATTCTCATCAATTGAAACCATAAAAACTGTTCTTTGAGGCACAGAGCATAAACTCTGGGTGGCGGTCTGCATTCCATAATTTGACTGGTTACCTTTAGCATTTCATCCATTTTTGCTTTCAATTTAGCAATTTCTTGTTTCTGATTTTCAATTGTAGTTATGGCAGCGGCGAAAAGACAGGCTTCAAACGATGAATTACCCCGCCCCCTACTTAAAAGATGACATGTGTCCTCACATGTACTAAAAAATAGGTAAAGATTTGGGTGATAATGACCGGTACATGCATAGCAGTAATTGAATGGAATGAAATAAATCAAATATGCGATATGAAAAGATATGGCGTACCTTTAGTAATTGCACGTACGTGTGAAAAAAGATGACGGCGCTGCATGAATTGACAAGTTGGAAAGATATCTGAATTAAGGTTGATGCAGACGGATGAAGTGGACGGGTGACGTGGGCGGATGAAATGTACGAATGAAATGGATGGATGGAATGGATGGATGGAAGATAAAGAAATGAGGTGGGGGCGATAAATTTAAATGGAGAAAAGGGGTTTTCTTAAAAAGAAAACCTTTATTATGGGCATGCTTTTTGAAAATTAGAGGAACGCTGCAGGAGAAAGGCCAGAGCCTTCGGCTGCAGGAAGAGTAGCGGGAGGAACCTGAATGAACTGCTTCATGAAGTCTTCCTTGGAAACTGGCTTATGGTACAGTCGGAGTCGGTGGCCATTGACGAGCAATTTGAAACGGACTGGATCAATTGTGACCAGCTGCACAGCTCCGTTGTCAAACACATTTTCAACCTCATAGGGGCCAAGCCAGCGTGTTGTGAGTTTACCCTGGTTTTCTTGGTACCTGGAATCATATAACAAAGCCCAATCTCCAGCAGAAAATTTTCTAGTTTTGATGTGTTGATCATGCCATCTCTTTCTCTGCTGTTGAATTACTTATGTATGTTGCAGGGCGGCTTTTCTCATTTTTTCCAAAGCATTTAGCTGCAGGAGACGGTCCTTCTGTACTTCGGATAAGTCCATGTTGAGTTCAAGAGCTGTCCTCAAAGTTTTATGTTCAAATTCAATGGGTAACATAGCTGTTTTCCCATAGAGCAACTCAAAAGGTGTAAACCCAGATGTGGTTTTCCATGTAGTTCTGTAAGCCCAAACTGCTTCAGGAAGTCTATTACTCGAGTCTTTCTTATGAATCTGCACTGTCTTTGTGAGGATTGCTTCAATTTCTATTTGTTACCTCCGCCTGACCATTGGCTTGAGGATGATACGGGTTGGACTTCCTGTGTTTGATCTTATAGTCATTCATAAGTGCAGTGATCAGATTTGACGTAAACTGAGCTCCTTGATCAGTTACAAGCTCTCTGGAAACTCCAAATCTGGTGAAAATTTGTTCATACAAAAATTCAGCAACTTTGTTATCTCGGACATTAGTCATAGCTTTTACCTCGACCCATTTTGTGACATAATCCGTGCAAACTAGAATATATGACTTTCCATTTGATGGTGGATCAATTGGTCCCACAAAATCCATCCCCCATTTATCAAAAGGGGTGACTATTACCTGCGGATATAGTGGCATTTCATCTGACTTAGTTGGTCTTCCCATACGCTGGCATCTGTCACACTTCCTTGTATAGGCCACATCATCCTTATGTAATGTTGGCCAGTAATACCCTATTGTAAGAATTTTCATTGCTGTTCTTTTTGCTGCAAAATGCCCTCCACATGGTTCATCATGGCAGGCATGCAAGATATCATAAGTCTCATCTTCTCTTACACATCTTCGCATTACTTGATCAGGGCCAGTATAAAACAGACAATTGGCAATCCAGGTAAAGTTGAAACTTTTCTCTGTCAACAACTTCTTTTCTTTTGGGAAAAAATGAGCTGGTATTCTGTTTGCTGCCAGATAATTAGCAATATCTGCATACCAGGGTGTATGTGCAGTAATGGAAAACAAGTGTTCATCTGGAAATCTATCATTAATGACCTCTTGTTCCTCAGATGCAGCTGATTGAAGTCTTGATAAAAAGTCAGCTATGACATTAGCTCTTCCTGGTTTGTCAATGATTGTGATATCAAATTCTTGTAACAAAAGGAGCCATCGTGCCAATCTACCAGAAATGGTAGGTTTGTTCATCAGGTACTTTATTGCTGCATGGTCAGTGTGGATAAATATCTGATAACTTGTGACATAATGCCTGAATTTATTCAAAGCATATACTACTGCAAGCAATTCCTTTTCTGTAATAGTATAGTTGAGCTCAGGACCTTGAAAGTTTTTGCTGATAAAGTAGATAGCATGCTCAATTAAATTTTCTTTTTGACTTAAAACTGCTCCTATACCAAAATCAGACGCATCAGCATGTATGTGAAAAGGCAGGTTCCATTTTGGACCTTGAAGAACATGGGCTTTGGTAAGCAAATCCTTTAGCTGCAGGAAGGATTTTTCACAGGCCTCGGTCCACTCAAATTGAGAATCCTTTGTTAACAAAGCATAAAGTGGACTGACAATTTTACTAAAGTCTTTTATAAACCTTCTATAATACCCTGCATGACCAATAAAACTTCTAACATCTTTTTGTTTTGCAGGAGTTTGTAAATTCTGAATAACTTCAATTTTAGTAGGGTCAACCTGAATTCCATTCTTTGAAATATGATGACCTAGAACAATACCTTCTTCCATCATTAGAAAACACTTTTCACTGTTTAGAGACAAATTTTGCTCTCTGCACCTTTTCAATACTTTTTTTCTAAATTCACCAGTGATTCTTCAAATGTGACTCCATAGGTAGTGAAATCATCCATATAAATTTCCATACAGTCATGAGATATATCAGCAAAAATACTAATTACTGCTCTCTAAAATGTTGCCGGTGCATTGCATAAGCCAAAAGACAATATCGAATACAAATGTTCCCCATGATGTGTAAAAAGCGTCTTCTATTCCTGATTTTCAGGGTAATTTTATCTGATTGCGTTCCACCAACCATTCTGCTACAGCAAAATGATTTTACCATGGAATCAGTACCGGTTCTACGAAAACAGATCTTTCAGTATTATTCAACCTTCCACCATACTTCCATTTTCTCCTGTTGCATACAATCAATGGATAAAACCACGGTCACGTGAACTTGGTAACAAAACCAGCATCAAGCAACTTTTAGTTTATTTTTTCAATTATTTCTCTATGCTGGGATACCTTCTCTCGAGGTTGTCTAATCAGAACAAATCTTCTTTGATATATTCAAGAAGTGCGTAATTTAGGACGCATTCCTGTATGTCCCCATATTCCCATGCAAAGCTTATGCCGTTGTTGCACATTTTTAATAAGCTTCCATCTTCTTGAGACTGTGACAACTTGCTATTAACATCCAAACAATGATCTGGAGACAATTCTATCTGCTTAGTGAGATTATTCATAGAATCAATAGGTAATGTTTGTACCTCTTGTGGAAGCAAGTTATGAAAAATTGTCGGAAGTTTAGGCAATGAACTCTCGGAATCTAGCTACTGCAGGAAACATTGATGCTGACTGTCACTTGGATCAGATAAATTATCTGCATCAAGATTGAATTGCAGAATTTGAAAAAGAAAAGCATCTTCACTTTGAAGTTGAGAGAATGGATCATTTTGAAGCATCATCAATTGAGCCAAAGAATTGGCTTCTTCAGTTTCTTCTCCCACATCTGGCCAAACAGGTTGGGACAAATCTGGTTGAGGTTTAGCAAGCGGATACAAAGTCAATTTCTTTGTGGACTGCCCATCAGAAATGGTCATATCTCCAGAACGGCATCCTATAAAAGCATCAGCAGTTGCTAACTATGGCCTACCAAGGATAACTGGATACCCTCCTAAAGTTGCCTTAACTGATAATATTGTAAAATCAGCAGGATACTCCCAAGATTCAAGAGTGATAATTACATCTTCTATCATCCCATCAGGTTTGACTGTGGAGCTGTCTGCAAGCTGCAGAACTGTGGGTGTAGACCTAATGTTTGAAATATTCAAGGAGTCCATAGTATGCTTTGTCATTACATTAATGGCAACTCCTAAATCAATCAAAACATTTTTTACAACTTGGCCATTTATATGTATCTGTACTACAGGACTTCCAGGGTCAATATACTTTGGAATTACTACATTTCCCAACATTATATTAGCCAATTTCTCTAAGACATGAATTATTTGGGGATCCTTTTTCTTTCGTCCAGGCTTCTTCAAATAGGCTTCTTTAATAGCTTTTCCAAAAATGGGAACATCTTTAATAGCCTGAAACAAAGGGATTTGAATTTGCACATTCTTGAGCTGATCTAGTATATCAAAAGTGGGTTCTTCCATGAGTTTAGATTCAGTACTTTGTAACCTCTGAGGAAAAGATGGTTTATCTTGTCTCTGCAGAACAGGTTCCATAGAAACTGTATCGGGTATAGGCATGTGTTCAGTGTAAACAATAGGTGCATTAGATTCTTCAAAGGGTGAATCAGGTATTTATGTAATCAGAGGTGGTTTGGGAGCAGGTAAAGTAGTTCCAGACCTCATATGGATGTCATTAACATTTAAGGCATAAGCTTGATATTGGTTGGCTTCAGAAATATACACAGGCTGTTGAGGCTGCTACGGTTGCTTATTATTGGGATTAGGCAACGGCTGGGCAGGCATAGGCGTTTGCTTTGGAGGTCCAGGATTTGTGGTAGTTGCTGCAGGAGGCGGCATAAGGGCCTGTTGTTGTGGCTGTGGAGGCTGCAGGAACCCAGGAGACTGGTTTTGCCATTGTTGAGGACCTCTCCATTGAGGATTTTGTTGCCAATTTCCTGAAGGTGGGGTCCATTGACCTTGTGGCTGCTGCCAACCTCCTTGAGGAGATTGCCACTGTGGGGTTTGATAATTAGGCCAGATTGGTTGAGGCGGATTCCATGGTGGTGGTGGTCCATATGCTGTTGCCATTGGCTGGCTTGGAAGCTGGTGAAGGATTGAAGACACTTGACTGACACTGGCATTGATATACCCCAATCACTTCTTTGTTCACGTTAGGGACATAACTCAGCCAAAGCTACCTCAGCTTTTGCATGTTTTTTCCGAGCTTGCATAGTATCCAATTGTGTAGCCATATTATTAATGATGTCCTGCTTGAAATCAGATAGCAGATTTGTGATCTCCATTCAGGAAACTCCACCAGAAGAAGACTTCCCCACTGAAGCATGATGACCTCGACCTTTCTTAACTATTGCTCGAGAGTAGTTAAGGCATATCTTCTGTATATCATCCCAAGGCAGTTGAGTTATATCACCTCCTCTCATTAGGTCCAGGGCGTCAATACAGGCATCATTGATTCCCCTTAGAAAGAGTAGTTTCTGAGAGTCCTCGTTAGGAGTATGGTTTGAGTTTCTTTTTAATGAAAACAAAAACCTTGAAATATAGTCTTCCAGACTTTAATCCTCCTTCTGCTGAATTCGGAATATGTCATCACCTTTGCTGGCACTCTTACAATATTCCTTATCGGGCCTCGCCACTCTGAATGCCACCAGGCGTAAATGATAAACTTAACTTCTGCCACCCGTTGGTCCTCCTGATTGCAGTCCTCGAACTTCCGCCTCCGGATTTCCGCCCGCCGTCCGCCGTCTCCAGCAGCCGTCCGTCCACGGCTTCCTAGCCTGAGATCTTCGGTGCCCCTTAAATTGATCCAAATAGGCTCAAATCCAGAATCTGACTTCGACCCACGTCATAAATTATGTTGTTCTCCATCATGAGCCTTTCGAAACATTGAAATTTGGCCAGGGGGGGTCCCCGGGAACTTTTAAATGTGTTTTCCCTTCCTGACAGCATTCCTGTCAGGGAAGTCTGGCCTTCTGGGCCCGGATTGTCCAAATGCCCTGAAATAAAATCGATAACATCTGGAAGCAAGATTTATGATATACTTGATTAATTATTTAGGTGTTATCTTGGAAATATGGACTAACATGAATGCTTTCGATGTTTGTTGTGCTGACTTTGCCCTTGGTTGCAGGATATATGGAAACGGCTGTAGGAACTTCAGGGGCCTCCGCCAAAAAGGATAAGGGCAAGAAATTAGGAAAGACCCCTCGGGGAAAAGAAGATAAGGACCAAATGAAGTTTCAGTTCCAGGGTGAGCCGCTCTAGTCGAAGATCTCGACTGACTGGAAAGAAATCTCAGATACTAACATTGGCCAGGTAGACATAGATGAGTTCACTCAGAGGGTCAAGGTCAACCCTACAACAAAGAACGCCTGACTAATAAGGCATAGTGGAATCGTCAAGGCTGCCATTTTTCCTCCCTCTCTCATAGCACCCGAACTAGTAATGCCTTGCTGGCTCGCACTCACAAAAGAATATGAATATCAGAGTGAAACTTTCCTGGGAATTGGACATTCCGACAGGTGACTAATATCTTTCTGTGGATGTTCATTTACTTGTCAAACCAGGGGACGTAGACTTTAAATGGCACAGCAAAATATATGCACTAGGAATTTGTTTTAGTCAAATCTTAGCAAAAATACATATTGGAAAGAAATTCTATCTAAGCTACAGAATGGTAATGCAGAATTCGTTAACTCAACTATGTTTGATTAAAACAAAAACAGTAACAGCTACGACTGAAGCACAAACCATGAACTGGCTTTATGCTACAAGAACAGTCACAGGGATGGACTCTCTATGCTATAGGAGCAGTGTAAGACTGAGTTTGCATAAAAACTTCAAAAGATGAAAGCTAACTGGATATCAGCAGAAAAGAACATCTAACTAATTAACTACAGATACTTACTAAGTGGGCCCCCTTAGCAAGCATCTACTGATTACACAGATGTTGAACTCAGAACTTCATCGATCTTTATTCATGAAGACATAATGAAATACATTGTCTTGTTGGTGTGAAAACTAACAACAAACTCTGCTTCTGGTCAAACAGATTCTGTCTTTCATTATCATACTGATTCTTACATGATCTCTGCTACTCTGTTTCTATCTTACCTAAAAATCATCTATTACTCATTCTATTTCTCTTCTATCACCACCTCGCGCAGGAGGAGTATCTTATTTTTTAAATTAGAAGAACAACTAACTAACCAACTTCATCAAAGAAAGACGTGGAAGTAAAGTATATCCCTGAATCAAGGAACAAACTTCATAAATGAATTTATGTGTTCAACCCAATTCAAAGAGAATCTAGCGCTCCACTCTCTCTAGATTGACTT